>OX453087.1:6539528-6644735 GCA_949699795.1 Spicauda simplicius
GTATCATTGTTTAGTTATAAAAACAAAGTCCGACTGCTTAAAAACGTTATTTTTTTTATCTGACTCTGTTATTTTTTTTTTATCTGACTAAAGTAGGAAACGAGCATGCAGTCCACCTGATGGTAAGTGGTCACTGCCGCTCATATGCATTTGTATGCAACTTCATACAGTCCCTGTAGTTTCGGGATCAGAATAGGGCTACGGCATCCCCTGCCTGTCGTAAGAGACGACTAAAATGGACTTCCGGGGTTGCAGGCGACTAGAGTGGGAGCTCGAACCGTTCGGTCAGGCAATCCCGGGAGGACGGCGGTATGTGTCATACCGTCGTAAAGACTAGACGGAGCGGTGGGCCCAGCCGCCCATCTGCGCGCTCATCGGATTCCAGCTGCGGTCCTTTCGAGATCCCGGAGTCCTCTTTATAGCGCCGAGGACGGCCACCGGGGGGGTTTTAGTGCGGTAAAAATCCCACATAGCGCAGTAGCACCAACTAGTGCACTACAGCTAATGTTTTACACTGGCCGCACGCCAAATGGACGGGATGTGTGAATCAGTGACGTGTTTAGTGTACCTACGGTTCACGATTGACTATTATTAGAACCGAATAATTCCGCTCAATATAGACAGATTGAAGTATTCGATACTAACATTACATTTCAAATTTGATTCCAGATTCGTTTTAATATTTATTTAACTGGAGCTAACTTTTATTACCCATGTAAGAATAAAGATAGCAAAGAAAAAAGATGTACAAAGATAAAAAAAGACAAACTCACTGAGTTTGCTAGATCTTCTCAGTTGAGGTCATGTTCCAATTCGGTGGGAAAGTAAAAAATATATATATGTGGACTCGTGGCGGTCCTCCACGGTTCGGTTTGCACGCTCGTTTTTGCCACGGACGTGCAAGTCGTGGAATGAGCTTCCTCCTGAGGTATTCCCGGAGCGCTATGACATGGGGTTCTTCAAGAAAGGTGCGAAAAGAGCTCTCCTGCAAAGCCGGCGATGCATTGGTATTGCATGCATTTTTAAGTGCCTCCGTAGGGCTATACAAAAATAAAGACATTTCATTTTGTTAAGTGGTCACTGCCGCCCATGGACAACTGTAAACAACTTCATATGAAACATGGGTTCTATTTAAAGTCAATCACAGATGCGTTGCCACTCCCGAGGACTAGGATGGTCGCCCTCATATAAAAGTGTACCGAAAATGTCAGATGTCTTTGTCAAAATACCCGTTATTGATTATTAATGCAGCTATGTCACTTAAACCTGGGTGTATCAAAATAACTTCAAAATTAACAAGAAATGATTTTGGAAATACTTTGGACAATATCAAGTTTAGTTTTTGAGTTGAATTACGGTCGAATTTCGACCGTTGCGAGGGGCGACTAGTAACATTTATTACTTCCCCGCATTCCGACAGATTATTAAGAAACTCAAAGGAGCCGGAACTTATTGTCATCTTGACAGTTCCTAATTAGTGCATTCTATTAATGTATCGTACGAGCGAGACAGACGATAAAACACGTGTGTGCGAGCGAGATGCATGTATACATCATTTATATGGAGGACAAGCTGTCGGTCTTCATATATCGGACGTGTGCGTAGGGTTGTCAATTTTATTACTGTTAAAAATTATACAAAAAAAACATGCGTGCGTACAAAGTACACATGTCAGAAGTGAAACTTCTTTGGGCGAACTAATTTATAAATCTTGTTTATATTTATACAAATCTAAAACTTTAAATTTCCAAGATTAAGAGGAAGGGAAAAAGGTCGTGATACGACGTTCGCTCTGTCTCACTTTTTCTCTCAATCTTTCTCACTCGCTTGCTCCCTACTCTCACTCCACGGCTAGTTGCTCATGCTACGTTCGCCCTGTCTTACTCTCTCTCAATCGGTCTCGATCACTCTCTCTCTCTTTTCCGAAACTTCCGTTGCATACCGCCGTGACGTTTCATCTGTAAAAAATTTACCTCATGCGCCTAAAGAAGTTTCACTTCAAAACAGATTTTTTGCAACGGAAAGAAGCAAATATTTTATTATATTCAGATTTTGTAGTGAGTAAGTTACTTACAGTTAGGCCGTGACCACTATCCATGCAACTGGGTCAAAATATCGACAAATAGAATCTATAAGAATTCATAAACCGCATATCGTGAGTACCCGTTAAGTATTATAATGTATCAATTCCGCCACACCTATTTCTAGCGTCAAGCATTTCTTGCGTTTCGATAGAAGGGTGTGGTTGCCGGCACACTTTCACATGAGGCGACCATCATAGTCCTCGGGAGCAACAACGCATCTGTGATTGACTTCACATGGAACCCATGTTCTGTATGTAGTTGATTACTGATGTCGCATGGCGGCAGTGACCACTTACCATCAGGTGGACTGCATGCTCGTTTGCTACTTCAGTCAGATAAAAAAAATACTAGGTAGTCTAAAATCATACATTTTGTTGTATTGAACAAATTTGAATAATACAAAAGATTGTTGGGTGATTAAATGTGGAAATCAAAGACCTAGACTGGAATAAATCTATTTTTGGAAAATCTCGCGACATACTTTTGTTTTATAAAATCACCACTCTCATGAGGTCATCTTAACCCTGGATAGTGCGAACGCGCCTATGAGACAGATAGAATCACTGATTTAAATGAACTTTGACTACAAGTGATCATGGGCGGCAGTGACCACGTACCATCAATGCATGCTTGTCTGCTATTTCAAATGTATAAAAATGTATTTTTTTTACACTTAAACCTAACGATAAGGCAGACGGGCTACATAATGGAAAGTAGCCTATGGACATTTGGAACACCAGAGGAGGCGCCAATGCATCGCCGGCTTTGAAGGAGAGCTCTTTTCGCACCTTTTTTCAAGAGCCCCGTGTCATAACATAACGTATACAAAAACAATTATACGACTATTTAAAAGTTTATAATTTATTTCGAGGGCATTGGAATAATATTGATTTATTCTAAAATAATGTTTACTTTTTGTATTTTTGAAGTGAAACTTCTTTAGGCGCATGAGGGTAAAATTTTTACAGATGAAACGTCACGCCGGTATGCAACGGAAGTGTCGGAAAAGAGAGAGAGAGAGTGATCGAGACCGATTGAGAGAGAGTAAGACAGGACGAACGTAGCATGAGCAACTAGCCGTGGAGTGAGAGTAGGGAGCAAGCGAGTGAGAAAGATTGAGAGAAAAAGTGAGACAGAGCGAACGTCGTATCACGCACGCCTTTTTCCCTTCCTCTTAATCTTGGAAATTTAAAGTTTTAGATTTGTATAAATATAAACAAGATTTATAAATTAGTTCGCCAAAGAAGTTTCACTTCTGACATGTGTACTTTGTACGCACGCATGTTTTTTTTTTCTTAAAAAATGTTGACAGCCCTAGTAGTGCATCAGTTTTATTACTCAGTATAGTTTAGTTATCTTAGTTGCTATAACGATAGTATTTCGAAACATAGAAAAATACTGTATCGGTAATGTCCGTACATTAAAGATATTTTTGGAAATGTTTAGGGCTGTCACAGCCACACTTCCGATTATATCGTCAACCCATTATTGTCCCACTGCTGGGCACGGGTCTTCTCTCAGAATGAGAGAGTTTAGGCCATAGGGGCTGTCCATTAATCATGTGAGGCTCGAAAGGGAGGGGGAGGGGTCCATAAAAAATCACGAAATATCACAAGGGGGGAGGGGGGTAAAGTAATATATCACGTGTATTTATTTTTTCGGCAAGCGCGCGATATTCAACGGAAAAGCGTCGTTACATTTCTTTATTGTTAGTCAAAAGCGTACTATAAATAAAATAAAATTAGTGGATACTTAAACCAGTATTTTTAAAAAAATAAAAAAATAGATTCTTTGCCGGTACAAAAAAATACACGTGATATAGGGGGAAGGGGGAGGGTTAGTCTTAAACCTCAACCAAGGGGGACGGGGGGTCAAAAAATGCCAAAAAAACGTCACGTGATTAATGGATGACCCCATAGTCCACCGCGCTGGCCAAGTGCGAATTGGTGAACGATTGACACTTCCGATTGCGTAGTTGATATTGGGTTGAGTTTAAGTAATTTTACAGTTTTTTTGTGATAAACCTGAATAAGACTCAGTTTAGTCCGCGATCTAGCCAAACAATCCTCTTGTTTAGTTTAGTTTCTTGTTAAGACAAGATAATGATATAAGATAAATAAACATGATTGTAATAATATTTTAAAAAAGTGGATATAAATAAGGAAAAAAGACAAACCCGCTGAGTTTCTTGCCGGATCTTCTCAGTTGAGGTCGTATTCCGATCCGGTGATAGTGTAAGAAAAAAAATGTAACTGACAATTTATAAGTGCCCCCGTAGGCCTATACAAAAAAAAGTAGTTCCAGGATTAGAATATAAAACGCTTTCTACACTCATAGCCCCACAGTAGGATTTTCTCCTGTGTCGTGGGTGCCATGGACAGACACAAAGACGAATACACAAACACCCAGACCCAGAACAAGAATCTAAACTCATCATTCAGATACCTGACTATGATTACAGAAAGCGTGAGCGTGTTTGTATTTTTTTTGTTTTCGAGGGGGAAACCTTCAAAAGGTACCCGACGCCGTGGGAGCGACGCAGGGTTATGTGGGATTTTTACCGCACTAAAACCCCCCCTTTGGCCGTCCTCGGCGCTATAAAGGTCTCCGGAATCTCGCAAGGAACGCAACCGGAAAAACCAAAAAGGTATTATGAAAATGATCGAATTCGAAAAATTATTAAGTACTTATTATTTTTATTTCACACAAACACAAAAATATATTTATATCCAATTCAGGTTATCTAAACAGATTAGAGCAAATAAAACGCAAAACACACACGAAATACACCGTTATCAATCGGCGCATTGATAAAAAGTCACATGTCACTGACGCGACTACATCTGGTTTTCGGATTGACGTTTCATGCACTCGAATGAATACATTTTAACGGGTATTCGATATGCTAACACCCGTTTTTTTATACAAATCCCAGACAGAAAGATAAATTAAATTAGACATATCACTACATAGTATAAAACAAAGCCGCTTTCGGCTGTCTGTCCCTATGTACGCTTAGATCTTTAAAACTACACTACGGATTTTAATGCGATTTAATATATACCTAGAGTGATTTATTTATTTATTTAAGGTCACCAACGCACTGTACACCATTACGTTGGTTAACATTAAACATAATATGGCTTATAATTCTAGGCGCCAGTACAATTACTAGTGACGACGACATGCAATACAACATTATTATAAATTTTGTAATAATCGGAATTAAATGACAATAAATTAAATAAAATTGAAAAGTTTGACCAAAATTAACTAGGCAGTTACATTAGGTACATGACTCAAGATCGTGATAACAATAATAGATAATATTTATAATTACAAAACGGATCGAATTAATATATTGCAGTATGTCAAAAATAGTATAAATAACGGATCAAATCAAATCAAATAAATTGATATCAAATCACATTAAATAAAAGGAAATAATTATTTTAGCAAATAGTTATGAATGTGACAATTTTTCTTTAAGATTTTTTATGTTGTCTGAAAACAAATCGAGGTCTTGAATTTTAGAGATCGATAGATGATTCATGAGGAAGGTTTGAATTTACTAGTCACCCATCGCATCGGTCGAAATTCGACCGTAATTTAAAAAAAAAACCTTCATATTGTCCAAGGTAGTACGAATATGTCTCAAATTCAAATAAAATGTAATAATTTTCAAGTAATTTTGAACGCACCCGTTAAATATAAAAATACTTTAATTGGCTAAGCCGCATTTAAAAGCAATAGCGGGTATTTTGACAAAGTCACTAACGGCAAAAACGTAAATAGGAAAAATCGTTTTCACGAAACTTATAAAACTCATACTAGCCACACAGCTCAAAATCTCAGTTATTAGGCAATCGTAATCGCCTCTATCCAAGCATACATAGGTACCCACCCAGTCGATATTTATAGAAACATTCAGCAACTGCGCCTGGTTTAGCTGGGGACCTAGATACGAGTTTGCTAAACAGGCTCAGTCGGCCGCATATGGTCAAATGTTAGTCAGTACTTATTTTATTGAACACTAGGTTTTAACCGCGACTCAGTCCGCTTGGGTCCCGCTTACCAGGGCAATGAGTGGCCAATATGTTAATCCTCGTCTCTGTAGTTCCGGGATTAGAATAAAAAAACGCTTTCTACACTCATAGCCCCACAGTAGGATTTTCTCCTGTGACATGGGTGCCATGGGCACACACAAAAACTAATAGACAATAACCCAGACCCAGAGAAAGAATCTAAATTCATCATTCAGATACCTGTCTGGCCGGGAATCGAACCCGGGACCCACTGCGTGTCTGACCGGTATGGTAACCACTGCGCCACGCGGGTCGTCAAGAATAGGGCTACGGCATCCCCAGCCTGTCGTAAGTGGCGACTAAAAGGGATTGCGGGCGGCTAGTGGGAGCTCGAACCAGTGGCGGATTTATAGATTTGCCGCCCATAGGCTATGCAATTTTTGCCGCCTCTAAATTTTGATATCTTAGTCCACAATCATATCAATTTTCTATCAATGAAATTTCAACTTTATAATTTGTGCTCCATCATCCTCGTTACATCAACTTTTTCCATATAGTTATTATTATTGAGAACTATGGTACCGTGTTAGATCCTTGGTTATTTTTATAGCAAAGAATTATTAAAAAACATTATTTTAAGGAAAAAATATCGAAATTACCGAATCGTCATGTCGTTTGTTCTGGCGTTACAATACAAATACGACTACGCAATTGCATGCCTTAAGTGCGAAGCGCGTAGTAGATATGCTCTATTATTGCCTAAAAATCTAAATCCGATATTTTCTTACATTGAACCGTACCTAACAAATATGATGTACATGAATATTATTTAAAAAGCAACTTATCAGAAAGAAAAATAATCGCTGAGCTTATAAAAATTAATTTTTCGGTTATGATTATTTTTTATTTAAAAGGAAGTAATTTTAATGCCATATCGTATGGATTTTGGATGATCGTGTTCACAGTAAACACGATAACTTTCGAAAAAATCATTTTTTCACTTCAATTTTTTTTTAATATACTTATTTAATTGGAGAGAAGCCGTTGAAAATTGCAGCTGAGTATTGTTTTATCTTATTATAATTAATTCATTCCCATTGACATTTTCTGAAAAAGTTGGCTTTGCAAAAAAGTTATTAAATCTACTGATGTAAACATTTAATTTAGATAATTCGTGTACGACATGAGCGCTTAAGGCCTGCTCATTTGGATTTTCAAAACTTTTTCTTACTACAAATAAAATAATTTACTGATAAAATGTATCAACTTTCTAATGAGCAAATTGTCTCACTTCATATTTTGTGGAAGGAATTTTTTTATTGTCAAGTCACAGTCGTTCAACTGTCAGTTATTCGATTAATATGATCTCTATATGATATTGAACTAGTTTTTTATTTAATAAAAATTAGTCAATTTTAGTCAGTATTTTTTACGCATAAAGAAATTACTTTCTGAAATTGAATTTGACAAGTTGCAAACTTGCTGCAGCAATCATGGTTAGACCATCGATATTATATCAAGATTGAATTGGGTAAGCAGATCTCATAATTATTAGGTACACGGAGAAAAAATTATAGCAGTTATCAGTGAATATATGTAAAAATTACTAAATTTCGATTATAATATCGAATCGCTATTGCGATATTCTAAAAGTTCATAATCAGTAATGCATAATTAGTAAAGCGTTTAGGAATTGTTCATGCAGAGATGTTGCAATATTTATTAATTAGCACTGGATATGAGAATATTTCGATTTTTGTTAAATATTTTAATTTCTCTCCAATTTTCGAAATTCGTATTATGTGTGTATAATATTTTTTTTTTTAAATTTGTAAACCGAAATAAAAAAAATATGAACTAAATTTGCCGCCCCTTAAAATTTGCCGCCCTAGGCTCCAGCCTACTCAGCCTGCTGGTAAATCCGCCACTGGCTCGAACCGTTCGGTCAGCGGATCCCGTGAAGAACGGCGGTATGTGCGGTGGCATACCGTCGTAACGACTAGACGGAGCGGTGGGCAAAGCTCTGGGAGGAGCCCGATGAAGCAACGCGCTTAGAGGATTCCGCTTGCGTGCCTTTGGAAATCCCGAAGTCCTCTTTGTAGCGCGGAACACGGCCACCAATAGTGCGGTAAATATCCTACATAACCCTGCGTCGCCCCCGTGGCGTCGGATACCCATGAATGTCAAATTTGAACGAAAACCGTAAGGAAAACTTTTAGACGACCCGCGTGGCGCAGCGGTTACCATACCGGTGTGACACGCAGTGGGTCCCGGGTTCGATTCCCGGCGAGACAGGTATCTGAATGATGAGTTTAGATTCTTGTTCTGGGTCTGGGTGTTTGTGTATTCGTCTTTGTGTGTGTCCATAGCACCCACGACACAGGAGAAAATCCTATTGTGGGGCTATGAGTGTAGAAAGCGTTTTAAGTTTTTTTTTTTTTTTAAGATCGATGTTGAGATTCATCTCAACCGCCCAAGTAGTCCCACCATATATCCGTGTACAAAAAATATGATATTAAGTTAACCACAGACTTTCTGAAATGATATGCCTATTAGAAATTAATTATCATTGCTTTACAGTGTAAGATCGTGAAGAAACCTACACCCTCGAGAAACGTTTATTAAAAAAAAAAACATGCGTGCGTACAAAGTACACATGTCAGAAGTGAAACTTCTTTGGCGAACTAATTTATAAATCTTGTTTATATTTATACAAATCTAAAACTTTAAATTTCCAAGATTAAGAGGAAGGGAAAAAGGCGTGATACGACGTTCGCTCTGTCTCACTTTTTCTCTCAATCTTTCTCACTCGCTTGCTCCCTACTCTCACTCCACGGCTAGTTGCTCATGCTACGTTCGCCCTGTCTTACTCTCTCTCAATCGGTCTCGATCACTCTCTCTCTCTTTTCCGACACTTCCGTTGCATACCGGCGTGACGTTTCATCTGTAAAAAATTTACCCTCATGCGCCTAAAGAAGTTTCACTTCAAAAACTTAAATGTACTTATGTGAAGACCAGCGCGGTGGACAACGATCTAAAAACTCTTAAAACTCTCGCCCCGAAAGACCTGTGCACGGCAGTTGGATTTGTTTGTCAAATTCAATTTATTTACCAGAACATAGTGTAGTACATAGGTCTTTAATTTAACATTATATTTTTATATGTCCTACCTATTAAGGCGTGCAAATTACAATTATATTAATTAATTTGATGCTAGAATAAGTATAATAATAAGTATAACAATGGCACATCAATCTTATATCAATAAGTGTCAATGTCAAATAATATAAGTACTTCATTATGTATTTTTGAAGACGATAAATGTTTCGACTCCCCAACTTTACTTTATAGATGTCCCCATCAAGCCACGAAACGAAACCTTCCTACCCTATCTTACATCCCTCATCCCCATACAATCAAGAGACGAATCACCAAACATGCGCGTGCGCACACAGGAGACCGAGTGACCCGCGCACCGCTAGGCACGCCGCACGCGCCTTGAACCGGAACGTAATGCGTGCTTGGATGAAACGGATATTCCTACACGTCTGATCAATGTGTGTCTGAAGTAGCAAAGCGAGTCTACCTGACTCTACGTGGCCACTGTCACGTATGGATATCTGTAAGCAATTTCATATAGAATTGCGGCTCAATTTTGTATGGGATAGAACCCTTGTTCTACACGTAAATGCTAATTTAAAAAAAAAACGTGCGGCACTCGGGGACTGCCGTAAAAGTACTGCATTACATTTTTTCTCAACTTATGCAATTATAATTGTTTATTTGTCATATGCAATATTTATTTACTTTGATATTCATTCGAGTTTTACTTTGATACTTTACTTTCTCACCAACAGCTGCTTACATATTCGTCCGATTTCCGACCAGCTCGTCACGATCCGTGCGAGCTTTATACATAAACGTTAAACGAGCGCTCGGCCGCGGCGCATGGTAGGCGGAATGGTATTAGGTTTTTTTCGTTACAGAACTTCTTGATTCGGTCGCCGCCCTCAAAGTCCACGATAAAGGCTATGGAACTATCTGAATTCAGTCACAGATGCGGTCACATTCCTCGGGAGTAGCAACTTCCGAGGACTAAGACAGTCGCCCGTCAACGCCGACATTTATATAAAAGTGAGTTAAGCACAACCTTCTGTAATCAACCAGACAATAATTAGCCGAGGCTGGCCACAGATTTATTCCTAGCCCCTGAGAACTACACTGGAATGCGTCGGATAACAATGTCACCTTTACAGATCCTGCACACCAGAAACCGGTTTGTCTGAAATGCTTCCAGAGCCGAATCACAAAGTTCTACCATTGATTCCACGACCCGCGTGGCGGAGCGGTTACCATACCGGCCTGACGCGCAATGGGTCCGGGTTCAATTCCCGGCCAGATAGGTATCTGAATGATGAGTTTAGATTCGTGTTCTGGGTCGGGGTGTTTGTGTATTCGTCTTGTGTGTATCCATGGTACCCGTTTTTTTTTTTTTGTTTTCGAGGGGGAAACCTCCGAGCGCGCTGCCTCATCGGGCTCCTCCCAGATGGGCGGCTGGGCCCACCACTCCGTCTAGTCTTTACGACGGTATGCGACCACACATAACGCCGTCCTTCCCGGGATTGCCTGACCGAACGGTTCGACCTCCCACTCTAGCCGTCTGCAACCCCGGAAGCCCCTTTTAGTCGCCTCTTACGACAGGCAGGGGATACCGTAGCCCTATTCTGACCCCGAGGTTACAGGGACGGTATCCATGGTACCCACGACACAGGAGAAAATCCTACTATAGTGCTATGAGTGTATGAGGTGTGTGTGTTTTACTAATAACGACATTACATCACTACTACTTTCTGACTACTACTTTCTCACTACTACTACTACTTTCAAAAGTCGCGATAGCTTTGTCAAGAGAGGAGAGTTAAAATAATGGTTGGTTGTCAATTTTCTATTGCCCTATGCTAAATAGGGGCTCCAGAATCGTCAGTTTACGTAATATTTCTTTCGACTATTCTTGATCCATCAAACCTTACTCATGCCCTACAACACGTAATCGACACGAAAAGCCAGAAAAACACCAACCGGTTAAAAATCGTCACTTTACGGGATATTTCTTTTCGACTATTGTAGGGTGGGTAGGGATCTCTATCCAACCTTACTCATGCCTCCATCCCTACAACACATAATCGACACGAAAAACCACCAAACCACCAACCGGTTAATATTAAAATACCAAATTGTCTCGAGTCTCGTGTCCAAGCGAAAAAAACACCCACAAAAACCCGTCAACACCCACCGCGCGAACACAATGGGTTCTCAAGAGATTCGACGGAAAAAAATTAAAGACGTACTTAGTCACAGGGCGTGGACACATAGAGTTGATTGTACGTAACCGTGGATGGGTGGCATCGGTGGTCGTTGACACCAAGTGTACCAAGTACCGATCATCCATTCACCAGAGTAGTTCGACCGGGGAAGTACCATCGCCACACCTATTTCTAGCGTGAAGCATTTCTTGCGCGAGATGGCAGCGTGTGGTTGCCGGCACACTTTTATATGAGGCGACCATCATAGTCCACGGGAGTAGCAACGCATCTGTAGTTGACTTCAGATAGAACCCATGTTCTGTATGAGGTTCATTACAGTTGTCCATGAGCGGCAGTGACCATTTACCATCAGGTGGAATGCATGCTCGTTTGCTACTTCAGTCAGATAAAAAAGGGAGAGGCCTCTTTGAACCTTTCTTAAAAGGACCTAATAGGAAACAGGACGTAATCCCCCCACCACCACCCCCATACAAATCTAAAAGACAGCATCATAGTTTTCGGAAAGAAAATATTTTTGCCATTAAAACCACCCTTAAGCTGCTCATCTATACTAATATTATAAAGCGGAACAGTTTGTTTGTTCGAACGCGCTAATCTCAAGAACTACTGGTTCGAATTGTTTTTTTTTTTTATGTTGAATAGACCATTTATCGAGGAATGTTTTAGGCTATATAACATAAAAAACAAGGAAAAGTATCCTTGAGGGCTTCCAAGGCTGCGAAAACGGTTCAAGATACCAAAAAACATATGTATGAAAACCATTCCACGCGGACGAAGTCGCGGGCACAGCTAGTATGCTATATTTGTATCGCAGACTCCGTGTATATAAATTATTAACCATACAACAATTATTACAAGCTTATTAATTAGACTAAAGCGATTATTTTATCAATTGCATTAATACACAATTAATATAATTATACAAACGGATTTATTAGTGTATTTTAATTAATTCATATTCGTTATACAAATGAATTTTATTAATGCAGCTAATTAAATTTATGTAGGTACATATATATTTTTTATTGAATAAGAGTGTTTACACACACAACGAAGTGATATCGCATACCGATATACGATAACTGATATTGATAATGATAATAAATAAAAATGAAATAGCCTTGGAAATATATTGCAATGTGGTAAAAATTATGTTTTGACCGGGTGTACAATCGCCACGCCTATTTCTAGCGTGAAGCAGTTCTGGCGTGAAGGTGGAAAGGTGTGGTTGAATCAGCGTTGCCAGACGTCTAGATTTACTGCCTACTGCCTTATTTATGCCTTTTTTTTTCGAGGGGGAAACCTTTAAAAGGTACCCGACGCTGTGGGAGCAACGCAGGGTTATGTGGGATTTTTACCGCACTAAAACCCCCCCGGTGGCCGTCCTCGGCGCTGAAAAGGAGGACTCCGGGATCTCGAAACGACTTCAACCGGAATCCTCCGAGCGCGTTGCCCCATCGGGCTCCTCCCAGATGGGCGGCTGGGCCCACCGCTCCGTCTAGTCTTTACGACGGTATGCGACCACACATACCGCCGTCCTTCCCGGGATCGCCTGATCGAACGGTTCGAGCTCCCACTCTAGCCGTCTGCAACCCCGGAAGCCCCTTTTAGTCGCCTCTTACGACAGGCAGGGGATACCGTAGCCCTATTCTGACCCCGAGGCTACAGGGACGGCCTTATTTATGCCTACGGCGCTCGTACAGACCACCTTACCAATTAAAACAAATAAAGACCATATATGTGCCACTAAATTAAAAAATATATTAATAGAAAAATGCTATTACACGTATGACGAATTCTTAAACGACGATTTAAAAATATAAAAAACAAAAAATATTTAATCTTCTAAAGTAATCAGTAGAGACCGGATAATATGCAACATAAAAAGCTTGAAATATGCATGCAAATATGCATGAAAAATGCCTAAAATATGCACGAAAACTGACAGAATATGCAACATTAAATGAGTTTTTTTTGTTTTGTAAATATTATTCCTTTAGATTTAAGTATTTTGTTAGTAAATACTTGTCTTATGTTTTACTATATTATGTAAGTATCTTTTTAATTTATTGTTATTTGATAAAATAAAAAAACTATTAAGTTTTATATTTTTTATTAAAAAATCTGCATACATTTATAGAAAACTATCCATTGATAGATGTTAATCGATACAGTAGACGTGTAACATTATTTAATATTTTTGTAAACATTAACAATCAAGTATTGTTCCAAATGTTCAGTGGTAAGTCTTCGATCATTCAAAATATTTTTATAGGTCGAAAATGATCGCTCCACATCTACTGAGGTAACTGGGCAGAATTTGAACTTGGGTGCTATGTTAGCGCTTATATTTTCTGGCAAAACTTCCGTCGGTCCATTAATAAAGCTATCAATTTGACACAGATGTTCAAAGCCTGGATTATTGTTCAAAATGTTTTCAAACTTTTCTTTAAGTTTATGCGGCAACGTACTTGGTAACGTCATTTGTCTCTTTCATTTTTTGAGTACCTACCAAAACAAAATACGCGCGGCTGCCGAGTGCGCTACGCTCGAATAAAAACTTTTTAACAAAAAATATCTACCGACTTCCATGTCACAAAAAAGTAAAAAATAATTTAAATATATTTTGGTCTAGAACATACTCAGTACTTAGTACATAGTCCTGAAGTCGGTGCTCGACATATTTCGCTGGACGACGGTAACTACGTCCTATATGAGCACCGACTTCAGAACTATGTACTAAGTACTGAGTATGTTCTAGACCAAAATATATTTAAATTATTTTTTACTTTTTTGTGACATGGAAGTCGGTAGATATTTTTTGTTAAAAAGTTTTTATTTTACACTTTTTAGTGACTATATTTTTATGTTTGTATTTAAATAAAGCCTCTAAGTTTGCTTTGTGCATCTACATATTCACAAAAATTAAACATAAAACACTTTTACAATTCATACAAACAGGGCGCCCCCTCTGGAAGTACCCCTCCATCATCAGGGTTGAGGAGTTGAAGGTCAAATTTTTCATCTTATATTGTTGCTTAGTAATCTTATAACATATACGTTAGTACCAGGTGGCTAACTTCTATGGCTCAGGCTTGCAGTACCCTGCATCATCAGGGTTTAGGAGTTGAAGGTCAAAATTTTAATTTTGTGCCTCTGTTTGGTATTATTTTTACATACCCGTAAGCACCAAATTGCCAACTCCTATGGTTTAGAATTGAAGTACCCCTTCATCATCAGGGTCGAGGAGTTGAAGGTCAAAATTTTAATTTTGTGCCTCTGCTTAGTATTATTTTTACATAACCGTAAGCACCAAATTGCCAACTCCTATGGTTTAGGATTGAAGTACCCCTTCATCATCAGGGTTGAGGAGTTGAAGGTCAAATTTTTGATTTTATATTTTTGCTTAGTATTTTCTTTACATAACCGTAAGCACCAAATTGCCAACTTCTATGGTTTAGGATTGAAGTACCCCTCCATCATCAGGGTTGAGGAGTTGAAGGTCAAATTTTTCATCTTATGTTTTTGCTCAGTAATCTTATAACATATACGTAAGCACCAAATGGCTTATTCCTATGGTTTTGGCCTTAAGTACCCCTGCATCATCAGGGTTGAGGAGTTGAAGGTCAAATTTTTGTCCCATGAATTTGCTTAACAATTTCATTATATATTCGCAAACATCAAACGACCAACTTTTATAGTTCAGGCTAGCAGTACCCCTGCATCATCAGGATTGAAGAGTTGAAGGTCAAATTTTTCATAGTAAATACCTACATAGTAATTTTATTCTATATTTTACTCAATTGGACTTCTCCAGCTAAGGTTCGGCCGACTATCACTAATTTTATTATTTTGCTCCAAAAAGTTGAAGATCCTATGATTAGAACCTTATCAAACTCTTATCAGACTACCCCTGGAGTACATCCTTTCTAATAAAAAAAGAATCATCAAAATCGGTTGGCGGGATATTGAGTTATTCATACATTTATCGCGTACATTGAAAATGCAAATTTAAGACTTATGCGTTTTTCTTATGGATGCCCTAGTCAAAAAAATACTAAAAAAAAATGGGACCCTATGACACGCACTACCTTTCAAATAAAAAAAAAATCATCTAAATCGGTTCACCCAGTCCGGAGAAATGAGGTAACAAATATAAAAAAAAAAAAAAAAATAAAAAATAAAAATACAGACGAATTGATAACCTCCTCCTTTTTGGAAGTCGGTTAAAAATACCTACTGTAAATTATAGCAATAATATGCATCATCACTAGATATTAGTAAAAATATGTTATTAGCCTTGAAAATCGCTTAAATATGCAAATGCATATGCAAATATGCAAATGCATATTATCCGGTCTCTAGTAATCAGCATTGTAATATAGTGTCTAATTGTAAGTCTTTTAATGATAAATACGAGTATGTGAGTGCCATACATTTAGAACGCCTTAACCGGCATATTAAATTTTTGGCGCACTTTTTTTTTTTAAACATCTTATGTAATCAATATTATTGTAACCCAAAAATTGACTTAATAAAGATCTTTCTTTCTTTCTTTCTTACAGGCCCGGAGTGGGCGCTCGTGTAGGACACATGTACGTAATATTGTCGTGATCCAGCGAAATATGGCGAGCGCCGACTTCGGGACTATGTACTAAGTACTGTATATGCTCTAAATGATCATGTATTGAAATTATTTTTTACTTTTTTGTGGCATGGAAGTCGGTTGTATTTTTTGTTTAAAATTTTTTTGCTACTAAACAAGTAGGTATATACTTTCACACAAACAGCTGCTTACATATTCGTCCTATTTACGAGCAGCTCGTTTCGATCCGTGCGAGCTTCGTACTGTCGTACCATATACAAACACCTTAAGCAAACGCACGGCCGCGCTTGGTAGGCGAAGTGAGGGTTAGGTTTTTTTCGTTACGGAATTTCTGGATTCTGTCGCTGCGCTCAAAGTCCGCTATAAAAGCTACGCAATAGCTTTAATACGTTTATTACCTATGCATACGCGAATAATAAATATGCATAAGCAAAATAGTAGTTACATATATTAAAAATGTGCAAGAATAAAGTATATAGTAGTGGTTCCGTACACAATGGGTAAAAACGGAACACTATTACTAAACCTATGCTGTCCGTGTGACCGTCTGTCTGTCTGTCACCAGGTCGTATTTCAACCATGATACTTAGACAGTTGAAATTTTTACAGACGATGTATTTTCGCTACAACAATAAAAACTACTTTCGACTCTAAGCCGTCATTTTTTCGTTATAATATTTATCGAATTGTGCCGTGTGCACATAACCTAATTGGGATGTATCCATATTTGGAAAGCAAATTGATATATATCGAAATGTTTAATGGTATGCATTAATAGAGTTAGTCATTCTATAGCTCTGCTAATAAACAGACGTCCAAGTAAACTTGTAGTTTGTTGTTGCACCTTACAACCTCAAAATCATGACACACAACGTCATATTCATCAAATAATGAAACAATGACGTCACATTTCACCAACCGTCCCGGTGTGGCGTTGCCCCCGGTATAAAAACCACCGGCTAGACCTAAAAAATGTAGACCAACTCGCATTGAAAATAATGATTGACGGCACAGTCGTAAAAACCGGGCAAGTGCAAGAATTTTATAAAATTATTTCCAAACTAGACGTGCCGTGCGGGTTCCCTTGTTAATAGCAAAAATATAACTTGACTTTCAATTGTAATAAGTTTTTTAATTTTAATTTTGAATATTATTATTTAATGTCAATAATGTTTTGTATATATGTAGTTTGGATATTAATTATTTTCTTTTTGTAAATTTAAATTTAATAAGTAAGTACATTAATTACAATGTAATGATACAATTCTAATTGGATATATTAATAGTAATGTATACGAATAATTGAATATGACGACATGATTTGAATGACATGTATCTATCGAATTTATTATTATATTTGTAATTGACATTCTCTTTTTAATACAATTAATTATAATAATATTTGTACGTCATAATATGACTAGATACGATGGAGTGTCTATTTTTATGTGAACCACCTTAATTGTACCCGTATCTAATGACAAATAAACAATTTGAATTTGAATTTGTAAGTAAGAAAACGGGTTCCGTACCATCTTTACAAAACGGTAACAAATTAGGTTTGTTGTATGAGAGGACCCCTTAAATACCTAAGTATATTTTTACTAATAAGTTCATAATCTGCGATCTGTTCTGTCTGTCTATTGATGTAAGACTTTTATTTAAACTACCTATTCACCCGTCGCAACAGTCGAAATTCAACCATAATTTAATTTAAAAAGTATACTTCATATTTTCCAAAGTACTTAACACGAATATTTCTGAAATTCAAATAAATTGTAATAATTTTCAAGTTTTTTGAACGCACCCGTTTATGGTAAAAGGACGTTTAATTAACTAAGCTGCACTTAAAAGCAATAGCGGGTATTTTGACAAAGATACCTGACATATTTGAAGTTATGTGTTTTCATAGTATGACATTGAATGTTCTGTTTCGTTTATTACGTATATGTTTGTGTCAAATGTGCATGTAATTTGTTTTTAGTTGATTTTATGTATGTTTTATGCATTATTTGAAAAAAAATATTAGCATTGCGTATCCTTCTCTACATCAACTATAACCGTGCGTAATTTCATACTCCTCCATCTGCTGCAATCTTGACGGATCAGAAGTTTTTGCTTCACGTATTAATATCTAATATATAAAATTCTCGTGTTACAGTTTTTGTTGCCAAACTCCTCCGAAACGGCTTGACCGATTTTTACCAAATTTTATATGCTTATTCAGTAGGTCTGAGAATCGGCCAACGTCTATTTTTCATACCCCTTAAGGGTTGTCCACCCTTAACATTTTTATTTATTTTTTATATGGCAAAACAACGTTTGTCGGGACAGCTAGTTAATATATAGATCAGTTTATCATTTTTTGGTTACACTCGTTCAAACAGACAAACAGATTCACGATCTTGATAGTTCGCGGCGTAACGTAACTAATCGGCCGCGCCACCGATAAATTTAACTTCAATACAATGAAAAATTTAAATCAAATCAGACTATAAAAGAATGTACAATCATCTTACCACTTCTTGCTTTTGAATTTCAGACCTAAGTATAAGATTCGGTATATAAAATTCAGGTGTTCATTATTAAATACCCTTGCACTTATAGTTTATTGTAACTTCTTTTACCATTTATTTGATTATCTGTGTGTGCATAAATAAATAAATAAATAAATAAATAAATACCTGAATTTGAAGTACAAAGTTAAATTTACCACTTTTTAGATTTAAGTATTAAGATAAATATCCAATTTTAGTTTTAAATCATATGCTACAAAAATAATAAACTCCTAATAAGAGTATAGTTTATAAAAACACGCTCTACAATCATAGTACGACAGTAGGATTTTTTCTTGTCTCGTGGGTACTATGGGTATGGACATACAAACACGAATACACAAACACAAAGACTAGGGATTGCAATGCGGCCTCATTTTCAATCCGGCCGGATCCGGCCGTTTCTTTCTCAATCCGGCCGGATCCGACCGGATTAATAGAACGCTTAAAACAGTGTAAAAAAAGGATCGATATCTAACGGTAATTATTTTTGTAATGTGAAATCTTTGTCAAAATATACAATCACCGGATCCGGCGGAGGTCCGGATCCGGTGGTGAATTGGTACCGGATCCGGTTTGTGTAAATATGTGCCGGATCCGCCGGATTACCGGATCCGGTTTTCCGGATTGCAATCCCTAACAAAGACCCAGAATAAGAATCTAAACTCATCATTCAGATACCTGTCTGGCCGGAAATCGAACCCGGAACCCATTGCGTGTCAGACCGGTATGTTACCACCACCATGCAGGTCATCAAAGCTTTTCGAAGCTTTTAGATGCATTGCGATTGAAGTTACTTATTACATAATTTTTTTCCTTTCACTTTTATACTCAACGTGAAAGTATAAAGTTAGTTGCAAGATTTGATTCATCAAGCATACATACATAACATAGATAACAAAAGCTTGCAAATATTTGGCAAGTTCGAGAGGAAGATACGGAGGGTTCCTTCCCGCGAATTTTTCTTTATTAACCGACTTCCAAACGGAAAGAGGTTATCTATTCGTCACGTATAGCTATATTTTTAATACGTCGAGGTGGTAGAACCAGTGTAGTTCGACCGGGGAAGTACCACCGCCACACCTATTTCCAGCGTGAACCATTTCTTGCGTTTCGATAGAAGGGTGTGGTTGCCGGCACACTTTCACATGAGGCGACCATCATAGTCCTCGGAAGTAGCAACGCATCTGTGATTGACTTCAGATGGAACTCATGTTCTGTATGAAGTTGATTACAGATGTCCATGGGCGGCAGTGACCACTTACCATAAGGTGGACTGCATGCTCGTTTGCTACTTCAATCAAATAAAAAAAAAAAACGTACGTACCTATATATTTTTAAACTTGAATTACAAGCATTTCATTAGATTTCAAATTCTGTAAGTTAAGTTTAATTTTGCAAGGTAAAGCGCTAGAGCACTCTTCATGAAATAAAATGAAATATCTTTATTTTGAATAAGCCTACTGGCCTACGCCCAAATTGTCAGTTACAATTTTTTTTTCTTACACTACCAGATCGGAACACGACCTCAACTGAGAAGATCCGGCAAGAACCTCAGTGAGTTTGTCTTTTTTGTTATTTATATATACCTTTAACGAAGTGAACGCGTGAATTGTGACGTCAGAAAGGCCAGGAGTCTTCATTACTGCCCATTCTTGAAGATTTCAAGTAAAACACAGGAGTAAACTTCTTCGATTTATTCACAATTGAGGAGGTCCGATCGCTTCGACGGTTAAACAAGAATCTCTTTCTACCGGGAGGCGTTCGCCTTTTTATAATAATGTTTGGTGAGGTGACTATAACAAATTTATGGAGGGTAAACTTAATTACAATTCTAAAAGTCACTAAATATTGCTAATTTAATAAACAAACAATTTTCGATCTTTAAACTAACTAAAATAATTATTTTCGGCGACGTGTTTTTATAAATACGCGGTGTCCCGCCGACATATATATATTATAATATAATTACAATCATGTTTTATACATGGTAATGCAAGTTAGCTCCATAAACGAAGTCCGATTATTATTTGCATCCATGAAATTGTTCATATTTACCTGGGCATTAGTTATTTAATATTTATTGCACAACTATTACAATTACAACATAATTCGTGGCCTTGTCTGTGTGTCCGTCAATCGACGTCAAGGTTACATCAAGTCTAATTATATCCCTACTCAAATTGATTTCTACTAATAATGTTCCATCAATTATGGATTCACTGGCTTTCTCGACACAGGCCTCCCCTAAAGGGGTCTGTGTCACTGACAAAAGCAACTCTTAAATGTTTTTTTATTGAAGTAGCAAACGAGCATGCAGTCCACCTGATGGTAAGTGGCCACTGCCGCACATGGACATCTGTAATCAACTTCATACAGAACATGGGTTCTATCTAAAGTCAATCACAGATGCGTTGCTAATCCCGAGGACTATGATGGTCGCCTGATATAAAAGTGTGCCGGCAACCACACCCCTCCAACGAAACGCAAGAAATGCTTCATGCTAGAATTAGGTGTGGCGGTGGTACTTCTCCAGTCGAACCCGGTGAACACCATGCTCGTTTGCTACTTCAATAAAAAAAAAGTCAATCACAGGTGCATTGCCACTCCTGAGGACTAAAGTAATTTTAATCATATAAAAGTAAGCTGGAAACACCACACCTTTCCACCGAAACCCAAAAACTGCATAGAATCTGCTTCACACTAAAAATAGGTGTGACAATAGTACCATACAGATCAAACCATACTAGCTCTACAACCGTAATACATACATAATAAATGAACTGTCTGTCCATATAATGTATGTCTCATGAGAGCGCTATTATTGACTGATTGATATATTAATTATAGGTATATATAATGTTACATTATGTAATTAGTATTCATTACAAGTGAACACTATGCATTTTATAGAAGAAACACTAGCTGGGGAACACAATGAATTAATAGATAAGTACACAGGTATAATAGTCAGTCTTGTATGAGCACATACATTCAATTCTTACAACATTAGGATGATTTTAATTTGTATCTGATATATATCGTCAACGCATTATGTCCTACTGCTACTCACTCATCTCTGGAGATGAGTGAGTTTTTTAGACCATAGTCCACCACGCTGACAGAGTGCGAATTGGTGGACTTCACACACATCAGAACTTTTTTTAAAGAAACGGTCATTTAATTGTAATTTTTTTGGGTGTGTAGGTTTCTTCATGATGTTTACCTTTACTGAAAAGCAGTGATAATTAATTTCTAACACGCACATAAGTCAGTTGTGTGTGCCTGGGTTTGAACCTCGGACCTCTCGATTGAGAGGGCAAGTTTCAACCATTAGGCTATCACTGCTAAACAAATGTTATGTAGATCTAATAGCCAAGTGACGTAAGAATCGTCCAAAATGCAAACACATTTTTGTTAATTCCACAACATAATAACTTAAGATTAAAGCACAATATAAAATGCACTTATTATTGCATATCAAAGTCCCGCATGGCGGAGTTACCACACCGGTCTGATGCGCAATGGGTCCCAGGTTCAATTCCCGGCCAGGCATCTAAATAATGAGTTTAGATTCTTGTTCTGGGTCTGAGTGTTTGTGTATTCGTCTTGTGTGTGACCTTGGTACCTACGACACAAGAGAAAATCCTAGTGTGGTCAGGGTCAAGGTGTCAGTGGCCACTTAGAATCGGTGTAAAATTAGAGCTGAGTTATGGCCATGTGATAGTCATTGTTGACTTATTTAGCAGTCCTCTTCGTAATTGCCCTGTGTGTAACTTTTTGTCAATTCCCAAAAATATGTAAAAATTTCAATCCCTGCTCAATCTTACCTCATCATACTCTATCTTTAAAACAGAGTTTGTATATGTCGGCGGGACACCGCGTTTTATGAAAAACACGTCGCCGAAAGTAATTATTTTAGTTACTTTAAAGATCGAAAATTGTTTATTAAATTAGCAATATTTAATGATTTTTAGAATTGTAATTTAGTTTACCCTCCATAAATTTGTTATTGTCACACCACCAAACATTGTTATAAAAAGGCGAGCGAACGCCGGTAGAAAAAGATTCTTGTTTAACCGTCGAAGCGATCGGACCTCATCAAGTGTGAATAAATCGAAGAAGTTTACTCCTGTGTTTTACTTGAAATCTTCAAGAATGAGTAATAATAAAGACTCCTGGCCTTCCTGATATCACTTGTTCACTTAGTTATATATTAAAATACATTAATTTGTACAATACAATAATTTCCAATAAGTGCTTATGTAATAAAGTCTATATACTCATTGAAGCATTACGTGTGAAAATATGCTTATTTACTATATAGTTAAAGCATTGCTGATAACAGGATACAGATAGGGTGATGTCATTTGTATGATTTTCATAACATCATATATTAGTACATAATCTATATATTAATATGTGAAGCAAAACTTGTGATTTGTTTTAAGATACTTGCCGCGGACGGACGATGAAATTATGCATGGTTATAGTTGATGTAGAGAAGGAGTACTAAATTCTAATATTTTTTTCAAATCATTACAGTGTAAAACAAAGTCACTTCTCGCTGTTTGTCCCTATGTATGCTTAGATCTTTAAAACTATGCCTTGGATTATAATGATAATTATATAGACGACCCGCGTGAGGCAGTGGTTACCATACCGGTCTGACACGCAGTGGGTCCCGGGTTCGATTCCCGGCCAGACAGGTATCTGAATGATGAGTTTAGATTCATGTTCTGGGTCTGGGTGTTTGTGTATTCGTCTTGTGTGTGTCCATGGCACCCACGACACAGGAGATAATCCTACTGTGGGGCTATATGAGTGTAGAAAGTGTTAAAGTGTTAAAATGCTTTTTTTTAAAGATAGAGTTTTTCAAGAGGAAGGTTTTTATGTATAATACATGTATAATATAGTAGAGAAACACTGATAATTTTAGATTTTTGACTCTTAGGTGGAACAAAGTTGGCTGGATCAACTGGTAATTCATAAAACATACATAAAATCAACTATAAAGACACACTACTGTGCATTTGACACAAACACATAGGTAGATAATAAACAAAATAATACATTCAATGTCTTACTTTGAAAACATATAACGTCAAAAATGTCACATGTCTTTGTCAAAATACCTGCTATTGCTTTTAAATGCGGTTTAGTTAATTAACCTCTTTTTACCTTTAACATGTTTATTTTAAAAAAAATTGAAAAGTAATACCAATTAATTGAATTTTAGGAACAATTGTGTTACTTTGGACAATATCAAGTTTAGTTTTTGAGTCGAATTACGGTCGAATTTCGACCGTTGCGACGGGTGACTGGTATAATAAAATGTGCAATTTAAAAGCTGGAATAAAGAATTTAGTGAATAACTAACGATAAAAACTTTAAAAACCAGATATTACTTATGCTATTAATACATTTCATTCAATTTGTTCAATGTAATTTTTTTATGTACCTATCTATTTTTTTGTTACTATATTTCATTTTGTACGTAGTAAACGTACAAAATAAGTAGTAAGGTGGTAAATAAGATAAAAGTTTTTATTATCTGCCTGTTTGTACTCAATTGATCTAAAAGGTATTGGCGAAATAATTGTCGCGAATTAAATCCCGCTCAATTCAAAATTGGAATCATCAAATCTGGCCACAGATTCCGAATGGCATAACTATTACCGAACAAACCGAACAAATTCAATAGGTCACTTCCTGAATGCCGAGCGTACACCGCAACGACGTATCACATCCGGCCGGGTTATACCATCCGCACCCTGAGAGGTGACATCACTCCTATTGAAGATAAGGTGTAATTGATTGGAGTCACGCCCAATTGGAAGAGAAATATGTGTATAAAAATGTATTTGTACATCATAACAACGTTTTAACGAGCGCATTAACATATTCGAAAACAAAGAAATTTGGTGCAGTTCATAAAAAATCGAAAACAAAATCGGTATATGTCAATTTTGCCGCTGAACGAGCCAAGCATCCCGAAATACGGCGCCTTAGTCACTGAACGTCGTCCGGAGCTAAAAAAAACGACCCAATTCGTACCGCTCATAGAAACCACACCCAAAAGATCGGACGATTATATTATCGATGCACGCTCAATTAGCGCTTTCTTACAAGAAATCTTATCTTATTGAAGTAGTATAGAGGAGATTGCATCGATACTCACCGGCTGTCGAGTCCGAGGGGCGATAAGTCGATTTTTCAGTCACACTTTAACTTCACTGAATCAATGGACGAAAGCTTACACTAAGCACAAATACCGCATAGTATAGCGAAACAACACGCACAGAACGTTCCCCGGTACGTTTTAACGCACTAGCACCACCGACATTACGCGTAAACGCGTTATTTCGACTTCGTTCGGAAAAAAGCCGTCTGCACAGACCGCTACCGTAAATCAATGTAGGCGTTAGTTACGGCTTTGTACGCCCGACCGAGGCGTCGCTGCCTCTGCAAATAGTTCAGTTTACGGCCGATAGATGGCGCTGTAACTAGTGTTGCTATAACCTAGTTTTTAATTTCCTCGGTATATATTTCTTTAAAGCAATCACGTGATGTTATAAATACAGGGTGTAAATGACAGCGTACCGAAAACTTAAATGGTAGATTTGTGACACTAAATGAACTAAAAATAACTCATCAATTTTCCTCGGAAATTATTGGTTCCCGAGTTGGTCATTTTTGAGCGCGCAATGTACATCGAACAACCCGCGTACCGATCGCCGATCGCTTATTGTATTATAAGTAGTTATTCCCCGCACGCATCTAACAACAAATCGCTTATTCTATTTTATTAACTTAGTACCTACCTAGACTAAGACCCGTGCCGATTACGCAATACTGGAGCTGCGGTGCGTGTACCTAAGCGCGGATTTAGACGCACGGCTTCCAAAACATTACCCACCACACGTGCTCTCAACATTCTTCCGGCACCTTCCTGCTGCGGTACAATCGGCTGATTATCCAACACTCGTTGGTACGCCCGAGTAATCACACGACTGTCCGTTGGATGGCGAGCATAAGGGTACCTCTGGATGTGAGATGCAGAGCTTGCTGTGCATTCCCACGTGCTTCACCATAACACATTAGCATTTCCCCGTATTCACGAGCACTGAACTGCATTTTGCAAAAACTAAATAACAATAAAAACACTAAAAACGCAAAACTAAAGCAATAACAAGTAATAATAAATAACAGTTCACACACGACACGACTAACACGAAACCGAAATTTGCAGAGCATCCGTCTTCCGCAAGCGAAAATCACGAACTGTGACAATTTTTCAAATTTTAAATAATATCCGAACTATCAAAGAAAACCGCCAATACGCCGCTCCGTGACGAGTTACTACTAAGCGAGTGCATTACACAGATTCAATTAAATTCAGATATGACACAACCTTTAACTTAAAACTGACAAATCAATTACTTTTACTTGTCCACTCGTTGTTTTGTAATTTTAATAAAATACCAAATTAGGTACATTATAAACATTATTCATGTTAGTTCAAATTAGACTGGTTTACTTCAAGATTCTAAATACTTTAAATACATAAAAGCAAATTAAAATTTCATAAAATAACAACATACAACATAAAAAAAACTAAAGTATAAAAAGCTATTATAATATCAATCAATAACTATTGATATTCTTATCACAGAAACTAACTCATCATCTCGAGTACATGACCTACGGAGAACAAGTACTTTATTAGCCACATTGTGTTATCTTTTCATTGTTTATTCTGTGTGCGGCGTTAATCCCGCCTTTCGGCAAAGGACTGAAGAGCCGCACCGCGCTGTATGTGTGAGTGTACTGTGTATGTGGAATAGAATTTTGCATGATACTTATGTACCTACATCATTTCTTTAATGATGTTTCCCTTATGTTTGCTTCTGAAACAAATACGTTAAAATGTTAATCATTATTTGTGATTTATTTTTATTTGCCCTAAATAAATGAAGAAGTTTTCAATCATTAGGTACACAAAAAAAAACAAAAGAATAGGTATTTAGTATTTTTCCGAATAATGTTTTCAGTTATTATTTGCGTTAAAATGTTTGAATTAGGTATTGAATGTTTTTTGGAAACTTGGTTCCTAAATTGGTGGAAGTCGGTGCGGAGGAGCGCGGGGCGGCCCGCCGCACGGCCTCAGCCGCGCGGCGTCATTGACCGGACGTCGAACAGCTGATAGCGCATTCATTATACATTGCTAGTTTTCGTGAAAAACACTATAATGAGTGTTTTTCTTTTAAATTCATGTTGCATTATGCAGTAGTATTGAAATACTACCAAAATTTGTAAAAAAAAGTGCATAAAAAAATGGAAAATCCGAGGAAAATCCGATGAAAAATTCCAACGCCATAAGCACCAGAATCGTGTCAGGAATCCATATTTTTAATATTCGTTACGCTGTCATTTACACCCTGTATAATCAATGATAATAAAATAATACCAGAGGAAGAGGAGCATGCATACCATCAGGTGGTAAGTGACTTCTGCCGTCCATGAATAGCAGTAACAATGTCAGAATAATAAGATTCCAAACTTTGAAAAACTTGGCTGAATATGTGTTGCTACCCCTGAGGACGAAAACAAAGCACTGGAACATGTAAACGCTAAAAACTAAAAACAATTAAGCATATTAAATAATACGTGTTGCTTTGTTAAATTAAAATCTTTTAGTTATTTATAAAATTTAACCAATTTATCCATACAATATTTTAAATTTCATAGCGAATAATTGTTGTTTAATACTGTAACAATTTAATTTCTATTTATTCAGGTACATCAAATACTTCTACAAATATCCTATAAATATAGGAAATTTTCTTATATTATCACACTACAACTACGATCCTTTACACGTTAGTGTACTTGCGATTAATAAATAGTCGTTATTTAAATATCCTTCGTACCTATTCAGTAAATTAAAACAAAGTATTGAATCTCGTTACTTAGTTGTTATTAATATACCGCGTTATTCTTCTATATCTAATCGAAATTCATTATGATAATTTTAAGTCGAATTGAGCAGATCTATTACTTTGTGTAAAGGAACGGTATAAACGTTCCATTATACGTGCAACGTATTAAAGGGTAAATGACACACGCAAATATAAGTTAAGAATGTTCTAAATAATTTGTAAAGTGTGTAATATATGAATGATTATGATTATTGTGTAATTATTGACATATTTTATTTTTACTTGACAAATTTCTATTTATCTTTAATTTTGATTCATAATTCATAAAAAGATGCAAGTGCATTAAACGAAACGCATCCATCACGAACGAAAATGTCGTTGCGCCGCTGAAAAAAAATCATACGCATTCAAAATGGCGTACGTTTAGGTTGTGTGTTACTGTTTTCTTTAGTTTATACAAAATTTTAAAACTGTTGACTTAACTTTAAGGTAATTACCTCATATTATTTATTCTGTTTTATCTTTAATACTTTTTATGTGTTAGATTAATGGCTTATATGTTACATCAGTTTTTTGGTGAGTTATTGTAATATTGGTTATGTTTTAAGGCAAATGGGTCGGTCGCCGAGTCCGCCGCGGCGGCGCGACGACCGGCGGGAGAGACGAGACCGGGACAGAGACAGAGAGAGGCGGAGACAGCGCACCCGGTCTCGATCCAGGTCTCTCGAGCGCCGGCGTCGGTCCCCAGTGCGACGGTCACCATCTCCGCGCCGCCGACGGTCACCATCGCCTGTCCCGACCACCTCCTTCGTGCCGAAGCCGAAGAAAGCCTTCGGCGAGCGCCCCATCGTCACCCCCGCGGATTTGGAGGGAAAAACGCCAGAAGAGCAGGAAATGCTAAAGGTAATGGGTTTCTGTGGCTTCGACTCCACTAAGGGCAAAAAGGTTGAGGACAACGTCGAGGGCGAGGTGCATGTGGTGCTCAAACGTAAGTACAGACAGTACATGAACAGGAAGGGTGGTTTCAACAGGCCACTGGACTTTGTAGCGTAGACCTTGCCGTAACACACACCTACGAGACCTGCAGGGTCTAGAAATTAATTTATAACCATTTGGATGGAATTTGTGTGATAAGAGTTGCAGTGTGAACGTACAGGGTATGGTTTATATTTTTTATATAATTGATATTTACATACATATCGGGCGTATGCAGATTATATTGACAGACGTTAATTAATAATAATTAATAAGATACAAAACTGCTAAACAAAGAGCAAACATTATAATTCATAAATATAATACAAAATAATCACTATTATATTTATAAAACTTTGCTATGTACATAAATTTACTTTTTTTTTTAAATAATCTAAAAATTAAACTTACTTTTCCAACATATTATAACAAAGTATTCTAAAAGTAATATAATAACTTACGTAACTATCTGTAGATTAGACAAATAAAAAAACTGGGTGTTAACTTGTAGAATACAAAATCTTCTTGATTACTTTTAAAATATCAAACCCCCAATTACTGTTGTTTGCTATACGGAACTGAGTTTTAGAAAAAATAGCAGTTATATATTCCAATCTTTGGTAAATCTCAGTATGCCATCGAAGACATTTTAAAACTCGTCATACTAAGAAACATTAAAGTTTGTCACATAATCTGCATATTTAATATATCGTATATCTAATTGATTTAGATCTATTTATGTAAATTGCTACGAAATCTTTAAATAATAATAACCATTATGAAGACAGAAATTTATGCATTTATGAAATAGTCATTAAAAATGCTAAATATTGCTATTTATATACAAGTTATACACAAATTTAAGCAGAAGGAAAATTATACTGTGCAATGTAGTTTTATACATTCAATTTCTTTCTGTATAGACGTAAAACTTATACATCAAATTTCTTTATGTAAAACACAAAATTTTAATTCATTTAATATTTGGTAATGATAAAAAAATATATTTAGACTCCACTACAAATTTTTTTGTCATTTTTATGTTTGCTGTTTGTCATTTATTTTCTTTATTAATAATACCAAAAAAAAATAATTCCATAACAAACTTTCGTTTTAAGATATTGCCAATTTTTATATCAACCCAAAGGATATGAATTTAATAACACAAACTTGAAACTGCAACGTAAAATGCAATGTATTTAAATAGATCTAAATAATAACGAAGTATAATAGGATATTGTAATGCATGTACGTTCACACGATGCGACTCTGGAAACTTCTTTTATACATAGATTTAAGTGTTAAAACCTGTTTTTTGGTTCAATGCAACAACTCTTTCTGTGCTGTGGCTGTTATATTATTCTTTTGCGACCCTCCGTTTAGTCTTAAACGAGATTTATTTTGGGTTTCTGAACTGGTTTTTGGCTAAATTCGTCTTATACATGCAAATATACATCCTGTTTCCCATCATTTTTTTGAGAAACGGTTAACTGTTTTATTTGACAGTTACTAAGTTGATGTACATTCCAATTTTTATGTAGAATACTTATCTATTATCATTATGTATATTTGTATAATTTGGAAACAATTTGGAAAGTTGATATGGTTGTTATTTTTTTACATGATTTCTTCGATAAATTTTTGTTTTAACTGGAAATACATAATACGAAGTCTACCAATTTTATTCAAAATAGTATCACAGCCACAGGTAGAAAACTTAAACACTTTGCCACAAAACTGTGTGAAAACTGAATTATACACCTTATATACAATATTGTCCTAGCTCACTATAATATAATTTAATATTTTCCCTAGTTATCAATTGCTTGGATAATGCTGTGATTCAAATTTTATACATCTTTTACTGAAAAATACAATGTATAATTTTGATTGTGTACTAAGATGTGTATAAAATCGTCTTGTTCTATATTTCCAAAGTTTTCTAATTTCTAACAAGTCTTGTTAGATATTAGAATTTCTAACAAAACATTGTTGGAATTAGACTTTCTAATAAGTCTCAAAAACAGTTATCTATCATACAAACAAACATTGAATTAGTCCAACAATTTTTACGTCATATTTTCTGAGAAATACAATGTATAATTAAGACACATGCTAAGAATTCAGCATTAGAGTCTTGCAAATTAAACTGCCACAGTTTCCAAACGTAAAACCAAGACTACTCTAGCAAAAGTGTTCAAAATCACCATTTTTGTGGCAAAGTTCTAATTATAAGTTAGTATAAGCCCGTTACCACAGTGCCCGCGCGCGCTCTGCCCGCGCGGTGTCCGGATTAGCGCTCTGCGCACCAAGAAACACTTTGAAGTGGATTTGGGAACGACGTATGGTCTATATGAGATTTTGTGCTACATAGCCCCTTTTTGATGACAAATTTGATTATTATAAGGCCTTTTTGAGGCCTTGTCTGATATCAAAATGGTTGTTATATAGCATTTTGCGTAGACGTTTTGAATAGTAGTTTGTTAAGATTTTTCAATGTGTTGAAGTTGGCTTGGATTACACTAAAAGTTTGTCCACTACCAAATTCTCCGTTCACTTAAACCCTTTCGATATACAAATTTTTACTGTTTTCAAGCCAAACATTCAACATTCTAAAACTATAAAATGAGTATTAAAATTATATCAAATTTGCTTCGAAAACGGGCTAATAGTTTCGCGCAAAACGTTTTTTTCTCATCGAGACTGACCAATAAGACTGACGCTTTCGTACCTAAGTTGCAAGTTGCCCGCGCGACGTGACCCACACATAGCAATAGTTACAGATATATTTATACACATATACAACAACCTCCCCCTTCTTACCCCCTATCCTCCATAATGTACAATAGTTAAAGCCCGTTAAGCCAGACTGTCATGTTTTCAATTATAATTATTCTATTGACTTGAAAATATAGTTTTCTGCATTTGTGATACATGAAAAAATGGTTTGTTTTCTTTCATGTAACTTTATATCGGAGTTTCATGAAAGTTTGTAAATTCTAAAAATTTACTTACCAGTCAATAGCACGAATTATCGTTGGAGACATTGCACTCTGCCATACCGGTCTCCATAGCCCATATATACAATATACAAATGTTGACAGAAATGTGATATTTTTTACTGATTATATTAGTAAGCGCACACACGTCACGCGGGGGGTATGACAACTGCGGTCGCTCTCACACCCACTTTGAGGGGTTTGTCACAATACACGCACCTCCTGAATGAATCTATTCTAAAATTGTCTCCGTTCAATGATTGTAATACAGATCAGAATGATGCACTGGTTTAGTTGAAACAGTGTAGAAAACATATTAAGGTTGGAAATACAGCGTACAAATTGTAGTTTCCAGCTTGAGATAAAATGCTGTTTTAAAGAATCAGACATTTGGTCAAAATTAACTCCGAATTTAAGTGTTTATGGCCAAAATTTACGGTAAACTATCGATTAATTTCGATAATTAACATCAAATGAATAATTTATAACAGGAATTATACAGAAATTTCAGAAAGTCTTATACATGTTGTTTCTTGTATACTTTGCGCTGTTCCTGGATATTTAAGGCGCTTTTAATTTGAGGAAATTGTTGATTTTTTTAAATAACTCGAATGCTTTCATAGTATTTTGGATATGTCTTTTAATATTTTAGTTTTCAAAAGCATTTTCATTTTACCGAAATCTCACGAGTCACAGTTTTTGTGACCAGAAACGATTCATTCCCACATGTACATACCACGAATTTATTTATATCTCTTAAATGTATGAAAATTAATTGTAAATGTTTGGTTTTTAAGAAATTTTTGTTTTGTAAAAATATTGTAAATTGTTTCTATTGTCCTTGGAAGAATAATTTCTTGCAAGTTTAGAGATTTTTGTTTGAAATTGACAAAAATTCAAATAATTTAGTTTTTGTTAAAATAGTTTCGATATTATGAACTTGTAATTTGTTAGGATATAATTTTTAATATAGAGTAAACTTTAGTATTTTTTATCATAGTTTCGGCTAGTTTTTATACGAGTTAAGAAAATACTGTTCTTCTTTTAATTTAAAGATACGTTTTACGAATAAAAAAAAATATAGTAGTGATATTTTTGTTGAAAAATTTTGTACTTAAATGTATACTTATTTTTAAGATGGTAGAATGTGTTTCTACGCACAACCACACCGATTTCTGCCTAGCAATAGTGTTTATGCTGTGTTCTATTCTAAAGGTGGTGAAGGTGACACTGGTCCTAGGCTTTCTAAGATCCTAACCCTTTATAAGGCCGAAAAAAGTGTTAACGCTAAAAATTAAACAAATAGTAAAAGTATATACATTTATGATGAAAATATTTTCTTTTTTGAAAAATTTTTTTTTTTTTGACAATGTGGTGGCATAATTGTTGCCACAGCCTGTCAATAAGACTTCATTTTCAATTGTTCACTCTTTTAAATTTTTTTTTTAATTTTCCTCTATTTAAAAAAAAAGTAATGCGGCGAAAAAGTTGCCAGAAAATCGACTAAATACACGGTGGCAAGTATATTGCCACCACCTTACAAAGGGTTGGGTAGCATCTGTGGCTAAACTCAGGCAAAACCAGTGGCACAGCGTGGGCGCGGTTGGCCATCGCCCACGGCCTCGCACTTAAAGGGCCTCGAGGCCTCGCAAGGCCTCTTTAAAGCAGGATACGGAAGCGTTTTCGAGGGCACCATCCAATGGAATTAAGGCCTCGCTGATAGGAGTATGCCGTCGTCTGGGTCCGCGCTACGCCACTGGGTAAAACTGATCCTAGAGTAACAGATGTCCATGGACGGAATTGTCCACTTACCATCAGGTGGACTGCATGCTCGTTTGCTACTCCTATTTTATAAATTATACATTAATTTAAATGTATCTATATATATTCAATTCTCGTGTCACAATGTTTCCATACTCTTCCGATACGGCTTGACCGATTCTCATGAAATTTTGTGAGCATATTGAGGTCTGAGAATCGGCCAACATCTATTTCTCATACCCTTAGTGATGAGGGTTGGCCACCCTTAACATTTCTATATGGCAAAACAACGTTTGCCGGGTCAGATAGTATTAATATAAAAATATTGTATGCCAAATAAATTTTTTGACTAAAGTATACTTTATAATAAAAATGTATTTAATATCTTTTGTACATTGATTTAAGTTTAAATTTAAGTTTGATAAATGCTGTATGATCGCAATTTTAACAATGACTGTATTGAGGTACATAAATAAGTTTTTGGCTCGGAATTGTAAGAAAAAATACTGTAACATACAAATAAAAACATATTATTTGATAAAATTATTCATAATATTTGGCTTAACAAATTATTGGTTAAAATACTTATAGTTGATACAAATTATATACCTTTTCATTTAATTTGTTTGAATTGTCATATTAAATATTATATAACTGTTCTTTTTATGTAAAAGTCTTGTAATATTGCGGTCGAAAGAATCCAAGGATGTAAAAATTGAAAATAAACTGATTTGGATCGAATCTGTTTTTGATTTCATTTTCCAGTGTCATTTATTTCTTCTCAAGGTTATTTTCGTCGTTTTATATTAAACACTAGCAGAATCGACGCGACTTCGTTCGCGCAGACTAATGTAATCTATCTAACTATTATACATTTGAGCACCACTCTTGGACATGTCCCTCCCCCCATTCGTAATGGGGATTTGGTCAATAGTCATAGCCTTTAGCCATTAGCACAGACGCCTTTTATATACTAGTAATAAAAGTAACCTATGTTTCTCAGGGATAATGTAGCATTCTAATGGTGAAAGAATTTTTAAAATCGGTTCAGTAGTTTTTTAAGTTCATTTATGACAAACACAAAAATACAAGGTATTTCGCTTTATAAGATTAGTATAGATTGAAATAAGCAAAATAAGGCAAAAAAAACTATATGGTTATTCGCATTCGCAAATGTTCAAATACAGTAATACCTCGACTTACACTACCCCGACTTACGCGAACTCGGAGTTACGCGGCTTTCAAATCTCAATTTGTCTTTGAGTGCCAGCTGCGACACACAATCTCTATATTAAGGATTACATAGCCTTACTATCCTACACTATTAAATAATAGTGTGGAATAGTAAGAATATGTACTTGTATGACAGCTACATTTTATTTTGTGTTACGTATTTCTTGTACCCCGACTTACGCGGATTCGACTTACGCGGTTATCAGTCAGTCACACCTATCGCGTAAGTTCGGAGTATTATTGTAATAACATACTAGCACTTACTATCAGGTGGACTGCATGTCCATACACACAAATATTTTATGTTTATTACAGATGTTTCTGGGTTACCTGTAAAAACTAGAAATAAAACAAGCAAAAAGCATCAAGATTTTTATTAGAACATCGAGTAAGGTACATAAGAACGGAATCCTGTGGGAGCTATACATAGAGTCCTAATATCCGGACGTCTCGAAACTACATTGCAAAGAGTAGCTAAGTCCTTTCAAAAGTACCCAATGCCTGTCAGAAATAGCAAACCAGTAAGTCGTCCACCTGGTAAAGTTACTGCCCATAGACATCTGTAAGCAACTTCATATAGAACAGAGGTGCTATCTGAAGTCCATTACAAAGACCACATTACTAGTATCTACAGTATTCTAACTTCTTACAAACGCACGAAACGCAAGTTGTACCTACGCGCCACGATTTCGGTATGCACTCGGGAAGCAACAGCTAGCGAATGTGCCGTAGTGGCGAGCGGGAGATGTGACGTTTTTTAAGCAGTGGATCTTTTTATTTAAATAATAATGTAGCGAAGAGGTGTAAACTATATTAGGCTGTTTTTGATTGCTTTAATTGTGCATAAACACGTCCAGTGTTAATAATTTTTATTTTGGTTGGTAAAATATTATTCAGGGTGAAATTTATAACTATTATTTGTGTACGATTTATTAAGTCTCTTAAATATTAAAAGAACGCGTTGTTTTTTACCTTAATCTATTGAATAAAATACATAATAAGTAAGAAAGAAAGTCAAGTATACAGATGTATTAAAATACTTTAGGCGGGTAGCCCTAACGCGAACTCTCGTCCAGCGCGTCTGTAGGTATAAAATTCAAGGACACGGCAGAGTTAGACTACTGTATGATACTGTGCAAAGACGTTTATAATGTCAAGGACTAAGATGGTCGCCTCATGTAGTCATATGAAGAGTACCACATATCTTGACAAGAGCGTAAGTGTTCACAGGTGTACCATAAGTACTTTAAGTGCCTCTGGTGGTACTTGCAAAAATGGGCAAAACGTAAACAATAATAAAAATGTGTGCGTGTACTAGCGTACACTCGTAAGAAGTGAAACTTCTTTATGACGTTATTTTTCAAAAAATAATTTACTATATGCAACTTTACAGAAATTGGTTAAATAAAGTTAAATTAGATAAAGTTTAATAAAAGGCTTTTATTAAACTTTATCTAATAATCTAATCTATAATAATCTATCTAATATCACGCGTGGTAGGGATAACGTAACGTAACGGATAATGGCGCGTAACAGAAAAAGATAGCGCGTAACGAAAAAATTACACACGTTACACTAATTTTTTTTCCAACCCCGATAAAGAAGTTTCACTTCAATAATTTTGAAAAAACTTGTACTAGGGACTTTCTGTGTTGCCCAGCGCTGGGGTTTCGATATAAACTTTACACATACATAACTCGTTTTGTACACAAATTATTACATTTATACACGTGGGAATACAATATAACTGTGCAAATAATCTAAAAAAAATAGTAATCTTAATATTAATGGAATGTTTCAGTTAATTAATCATAATTAATTAATGAAATTTTAAAATCATTTAAAATGACATTAATTTCTTTGAAGGTTGTTGGACCGGTGTAGTTTATCTGCAGTAGAAAACGATCATGCAGTCCACCTGATGGTAAGTGGTCGCTGCCGCCCTGCGACATCTGTATCAACTACACACAGAACATGGGCTCCATCTGAACTCAATCACAGATGCGTTGCTACTCCCGAGGACTGCGATGGTCGCCTCATGTGAAAGTGTGCCGGCAACCGGTCTATCGAAACGCAAGAAATACTTCACGCTAGAAAGCTAGAAATCAGTGTGGCGGTTTTACTGCCCCGATTAAACTACACTGGTTCTATCACCTTGAAATTTTTGATTATAGAGTCTCATAACTGGATCATAAATAAATTATCGCGATAAATACTGATAAATGAGATTCACATACTTAAAATTACATTATAGTAAAATAAATATATTTAAACATCACAATGTAAGCACAAGAAATTAATTTAGATATAATAGGAAAATATAGAATCACTCTTAAATCATCCAAAAACAATCTTAAAATACAATAAATTATAAATTTGTAACAATTAAATGTAGGAACTGACTTTGCTTTTTTCATATAAATACTGTTTTAAAGTTTTTCGATTACATAAATTAGGTGTCCTTATACTGCAAGGAACATTACATCACATACTCAAAATAATTTATATTAATTAAAGATAAGAAATTAGTCAGTAAACATTATGCAAACGTTTTCATCGTCATAAAAAATAACCCAAAATTCATTATTTTTATGAAAAAACAGCTATTGACCAAATTTGAAAATGGTCTTTTCAACTGAAGTTTCCAGAGAGTTGTCGATAGTTCAAATAGATGGCGTTATTACCATAGTTTTTTATCCCATTAATGTAATATTTTTTACGAAGATTATCTTCAATTACATGACAATATTTTTAAAAATTATTCGTATTTTTTATTTTCTTTGTTCTATTTCTCATATGATACGGAATGAGGGTTTGAGCGAAGGAACTCAAGTAATTAGTAAGACAAAATAAAATAGCTTAATTTTACAAAAAAATGTAACAAAAATAACATATTATGCAGATAATTATATAATCAGCAGTACATTGTTAGTATGAATGTCCGTAAACTTTTGTTAAAATTTATTTCACCAATACTCTTATTTATTAATAACACAAGAAAACATATAATTGAATAAAAACGGAAAAACAAAATTTTAAATTTTTATTTTGAACTGATTTCCACAAAATTAAGCCTCATATTGCCAAAAAATAATGTCAAAAGTTACTCAAAAATGGATTTTGCTTTTGATCCCATATTGCATTTGCGTGATACATTATTTTGAAATATATTTACTATCATTAAATGTCATACACGTCCACTACTACATGTCCACCAATTCGCACTTGGCCAGAGCGGTGGACTATGGCCTAATACTCTCTCACGAGAGAAGACCCGTGCTCAGCAGTGGGACAATAATGGGTTGACGAAATGCCATACATACAATACTTAATTGGTGATATGTTTAAAATACAAATTAATTGTATTAATATAAATTATACACTGCCGAGTATATGTAATCTATATCTAAATACTGGAAGATTATTTGAGTGTGCGTAATTTATAATGTATGAATTGGATAATAATATATATTTAAATATATCTATATATAGTTAATAATAATATCAACAAAAATAAACATTGTCCGTGCAGTAATAAAATTTGCAAATCTATAAGTTACATTTACAAAGTAGTTACGAATCGACACAAAGTAATTTATTGTATCTTAAATGATGCAACTTTGCACCAATGAAAATATACTTTAAAAAATTGACGACTTTAATATTACATGGTGTAGTAGGTTCTTTTGCAAATATTAAATTTTAAACTAAACTAACATGTAATCTATAAAAATATAATACGTGTAATCGATTTTATTTATATGACTTACAATTGTTATTTTTCGAGAGCCGTATAAGTATTACGTAAGCAATATTGGCGGGGGGGGGGGGGGGGGGCTTTGTATTGCTTATTTTGGATGACATGGCGGGTAGGGGAGGTCTAGATGATGATTGCATCATCGCTAGTTATTTACTTTATTTACTTTACAATACTGTACAAAAATACATTTTTAATTGAAAAATGTTTACGTAAGCAAGGGGGGAGGGGGTTAGAGCTTTGCTTACTTTTGCTGACAAGGGGGATGGGGGGGGGTTATTGTAATAAATATGCTTACGTAATATTTGAACGGGTCACATCTCGTATACGTAATTAAAAAACTAAAAATCCAAGTAATGTCAATAATAAATGAATTCACACCAATATTATCGTAAAATTCATCCTATATAATCCATCCAAAGTCGTCATTATTAAGTTTGTTGGAAATTATTATCTTTTGTCTTATGTCCATGTCAAGATTTTTCTCAATAGTATAATTATTTATATTTAAGTATTTCTCCACTAGCTTATTTGAAAGTGTTTTTAGACATTGCAAAACAGGTTCATTAATTTTAAATTGGACTACACGGGACATTCAACAGAATTGGCATTTTGTATCAAACCTTATTATGTACCTAGTAATTCATTCGCAAGTAAATTAAATGCAACCACATCTCTACCGGTTAAATATCTAGTTCTTAACCCGATCTAGAACAATCTAGAACATTCTAGAATGTTCTGGAACAGTCTAGAACGTTCTAGAATGGTCTAGAATGTTCTAGAACAGTCTAGAATGTTCTAATTAACGTTCTAATTACTTACACCTATTATGATTGGAAAGTGGCACTATTCTTAATACAAATGACGCTGAAACAGACGAAGTGAAATAATAGAGTCCTAATAAATAAGTTATATATGTTAAGTTCCTATTATCGTAGTAATATTAAAATATAATATACCAATTTTAAAGTCAAAACAAAGTAATTTGTTAATATATTATAATAACATAATATATGTATGATAATGTGTTTTTGTGTCAATTGTTATGTAGATCTTTAGGGCACTTTCACATTAGGTCGCAAAAAGGGCGGCCACGCGACAGCAACGAATGTTTTCTTATTATCTAAATAATTATTCAGTATTTTTATTGTTATTATTTCCATTATAAAAGTGAAGCGCGCCACCATAATAAAAAAAAAAAATCCGCGGATATAGTCGTAAAAAAAGCATTCTCTGCAGTCGCGCGGCTGAATCGCTGCAGCATTACTTGCGATCTAATGTGAAAGCGCTCTTACTGTTCTCATTCTAAAACTTGAATTATTGAGCTAAACATCAAGAAGGCAAAGCAGTAAAAAAAATGTGTGCGTGTACTAGCGTACACTCGTAAGAAGTGAAACTTCTTTATGACGTTATTTTTCAAAAAATAATTTACTATATGCAACTTTACAGAAATTGGTTAAATAAAGTTAAATTAGATAAAGTTTAATAAAAGGCTTTTATTAAACTTTATCTAATAATCTAATCTATCTAATATCACGCGTGGTAGGGATAAAAAAAAAAGATGGCGCATAACGAAAAAATGTTACACTAATTTTTTTTCAAACCCCGATAAAGAAGTTTCACTTCAAAAACAAACAATGACAAATCTGTCAAAATGTTTTGTGAAAAAAATAGTGCCACTTTATTTTTTTCTTACACAAATACCTACACACAAACATTGGATTTTCATATTTAATCGGCACATTTTTTCAAACACCTAGCAAGCTCTGATATTTTTGTATTTTACATTAGTTTTATTTTTATAATAATGATATATTGAGTTTTTTTTTTACTTAAAATGTATATGTCATTTTAATTTTAAATCCAAGTATTTTTTAAGTTTAAGTCTGTTATATCTTTAAAAAATACAGAGATTATAAAATATGTCCTAATTTAGCTTGAAAAGTAAGCAAGTTTATATTTTGATCAATCATTTACCAAAACACCTGTTTTTTTTATTTAGAATTGGCACAGCAAATAAAAAAGTCGGGTCTGTATTATTAATGTCCAAACTTATAGAGCTACAAATTTCAAAATTGATAAGTCACAAATATGATTGTATTTTTTGATAAATGCCACATTTAACATGTTTAGGTGCAACAATAGGCAATATTATAATACTTAACGGGTACTCACGATATGCGGTTTATGAATTCTTATAGAATTCTTTCCGCTACCGCAGTTTGGCCGTGTCCACGATCCATGCAACTGGGTCGAAATATCGGCAAAAAGAATTCTATAAGAATTCATAAACCGCATATCGTGAGTACCCGTTAAGTATTATAATGTATCAATTCCGCGATAATTCTAGTATAAAATCAAATAGGCAATATGCATTTTTTTCTATCATTTGACGTTCATTATTATAATACTCAAAAATTCAAAAACTTTTTTTTTTTTAATATATAAAATTCTCGTGTCACAGTTTTTGTTGCCATCCTCCGAAACGGCTTGACCGATTTTTACTAAATTTGATTATTCAGTAGGTCTGAGAATCGGCCAACATCTAATTTTCATACCCCTTAAGGGTTGTCCACCCTTAACATTTTTTTTATTTTTTATATGGCAAAACAACGTTTGTCGGGACAGCTAGTAGTACTATAATGAGAAATTTTCAACGGCGTTTATGATTTAATATTAGCATAGCATTATTAGCTTTTGATTTTTACCATCAAACGTTATAAATTTATTGCATTAAATAATAAAGTAATTAAAAGTGTAATTTTACGGAAATCAAAATCAAAAATAAAAGTAGGTATGTAATATATATTTGAACCATTCATATTTCCTACTAGCTGTGCCCGCGACTTCGTCCTCGTGGCACACAACGCAAGCCCTCAAGGATGAATAATTTTCCCCGTTTTTTTTTCACATTTTCCATTATTTCTTCGCTCCTAACAGTTGCAGCGTGATGTTATATAGCCTAAAGCCTTCCTCGATAAATGGTCTATTCAATACAAAACGAATTTTTAAATTCGAACCAGTAGTTCCTGATATTAGCGCGTTCAAACAAACAAACAAACTCTTCAGCTTTATATATTAGTATAGATTGCTTTGACTTTATATTTTGATAAGAAAACTACATTCTCGTACTCGACCCGACTCAATTTCTTGCTATTTATTCTAAGATAATAATTTAAGGTTTAACAACTACTGATATTGTATTTTTAATTTAATATATGCGTGTATTTTATCGAGTCAGCAGTCTGTCTGAAAAAACCTGTCTATGCTCGGGGCAAATTCGATATGGAATGTTTAATAACAAAGCGTTGCCTAGCAACCACTGATAGGCAGGGGAGTGCAACTTTTTGTTGTTTTATCAGCCGTCTTTTACCTATTATTAACTTTTACCTGTAACTTGTAATAGGTTGCAAATCCCTTCATGGAATTAGGGTTGTAACATCATTAGTTGTACAAAGACGATAATGGTAAATACATTTTGTTTGACTGGTTTTAGCATATTATCTTGTAGTTGGTCGTTATTAGTTAATCAACTCTTCTTAATTAAATTACTTCGTGAAAATTTAATGCATACTTTGGTTGAATATAAAATGCATTTGTGTACAAATTCGTCCAAGTTGGTGATAACCCTACACAGGAATTTTTATGGTTTGTTTACATGTATTCCAGATCGCATTTGCCCCGAGTATAGGTCTGGATTTATCATTAGATCTCAACCAGGCAATCTAGACTGAAATGGAATTAGAGTTGTTACATTTTCGATCTCGAATTCCATTTCAGATTGGAAATTCCAGCCAAAATACTTACCTGGATTAATTTTATCATCTATAGCTAAAAACATTGGCATATTCACACAAAAAACTCATCTTACCTTCTAGAACCATCTAGAATCATCCAGAACTTTCTTAAGAAGCTACCTTTATATTTTACTAGCCGTACCCGCGGCTCCACCCGCGCTCAAATCAATGTATCACAAAGCTTTACTCATCACCCCCTTAGGGGTTGAATTTCATAAAATCCCTTCTTAGTGAGCACTTACGTCCTTAAAAGAACCCGCATGCAAAATTTTAAACTCCTAGCACTTGTAGTTTCTTAGATTTCGTGATGAGTGAGTGAGTGACCTTTAGCTTTTATATATATATGTCGGAAATGGCGGTATTGTGGCAACACCGGAACGCCAGCGCCATCTAGTGGCGTTCGATGAAGTTAGGGTTGTACCAGTTTAATGGCCGACACCGCAGTCTATCGTGGACGGTCGGCCGAAGCAGACGACTCTAAAATCATCCCGCGTTCTTAGTGCTACGATTACTTGCCTACTTAATTTAGTTTGATTAATTCAGTGATTGTAACAAGTTTAATTCGGCAATATACTGTGTGTTAAAATCAAGTCTGCAATTTATTCTCGTGCTAACATTCCCTATCAGAGCCCACAGCAGGTTATCCTGATACGATGAGCGAAAAAGAACCCCCCCTCCGTCATATAGATATAGCATCTTACTTCTCGTTCCGTCTAGATGTATCTAGAAGATTCTAGAAGGTCACATTGTCATTTTCAACTTCATTTAAGTAGCTATCTTTATAATACTTAGCATCTTAGTCCCTCTTGCCACTTCTAGAAGTACCCAGAACGTTCTAGAAGGGTCTAGAAGGGCGCAGCTTCGTCCAGAGTGTGAAGCCAGTTGAATATCATCATGTTTCTCTCGTATTTGGATAATGGTCTTCCTCTCTCGCGTTCCAAGTCTGCTGCGGTGAGGGCTAAGTGGGCAGCTTCTGGGGATAAATAATTATTATATTAATACGTGAAGCAAAAATTTGTGACGGATTTTTAAGTAATATGCCGCGGACGGATTAGTATGAAATTTTGCACGGTTATAGTGGACGTAGAGAAGGAGTGCAGAATGATAATATTTTTTTCAAATAATGCATTTTTCATACATAAAATCAACTAAAAACACATTACACACACTACCATGCATTTGTCACAAACACATATGTACTTAGTAAATGAAATAGAACATTCAATGTCTTACTATGAAAAGACACAACGTCAAGAATGTCAGATGACATTTGATTTGAATTAGAGAAATATTCGTACTAATTTGGACAATATGAAGTTTAGTTTTTTTAATTTAAATTACGGTCGAATTTCGGCCGATGCTACGGGCGACTAGTATAAATAATAATGCTAAAATCTGAGGTCCGGCTGTTAAAATTATATATTCATTTGTTATAATATAAAAAGAGGTTGTTTGTCATTATATAAAATATTTAGAGGTGGTAGAACCAGTGTAGTTCGCTCGGGGAAGTACCACCATCACACCTATTTCTAGCGTGACGCATTTCTTGCGTTGCGATGGAAGGGTGTGGTTGCCGGCACACTTTCACATGAGGCGACCATCACATAGTCCTCGGGAGTAGCAACGCATCTGTGATTGACTTCAGATGGAACCCATGTTCTGTATGTAGTTGATTACAGATGTCCATGAGCGGCAGTGACCACTTGCCATCAGGACCACTTACCATCAGGTGAACTGCATACTCGTTTGCCACTTCGATTAGATAAAAAAAAAAACTTAGAACAAAATGGTAGATGGTTGCTTCGATCTGGGAACCAAATTCTAGCGTGGTAAGAGTGTGCCGTATAAAAGTGTGCCGGCAACCACACCCTTCCATCTCGCGCAAAAAACGCTTAAAGCTAGAAATTGGTGTGGCGGTGGTACTTTTATGGTCGAACTACACTGGTTCTACCACCTTTAAAGTTAAAGTACATCTTAAACCACACTGGTTCTACATAATTCTAAAAGGTTGACGACCCGCGTGGCGGAGCGGTTACCATACCGGTCTGACGCGCAATGCGTCCCGGATTCGATTCCCGGCCAGACAGGTATCTGAATGATGAGTTTAGATTCACGTTCTGGGTCTGGGTGTTTGTGTATTCGTCTTGTGTGTCCATGGTACTCACGACACAGGAGAAAATTTTAGTGTGGGCTATGCGTGTAGAAATGAGGGGTTACTCTCTTCTCTATGAGGGGTTTTCAAGGTAGGACCGGTGTAGTTCGACCGGGGAGGTACCACCGCCACACCTATTTTTAGCGTGAAGCATTTCTTGCGTTTCGATGGAAAGTCATAGTCCTCGGGAGTAGCAACGCATCTGTGATTGACTTCAGATGGAACCTATGTTCTGTATGTCGTTACTTACAGATGTCGCAGGGCGGCAGTGACCATCAGGTGGACATGCTCATTTGCTACTTCAGTCAGATAAAACAAAGAAAGCGTGTGTTCTAAATCTAACCGTCTTACCGGGGTGCACGAACTTGGCGTGCGGCTTCCCCTGCGGCACGGCGAGCGTGGTGGGCCCCGGACCCGCCGCGCCCGCCACCGCGGACACCGCCGCCGCCTGGAATACATAACAATACATAACAATACATAAGATTTAACTGGACCCGTGGCGGTCCTCCACGGTTCGGTTTGCACGCTCGTTTCTGCCACGGATGTGGAAGATGTGGAACGAGCTTCCTTCTGAGGTATTCCCGGGGCGTTATGACATGGGGCTCTTCAAAAAAGGTGCGAAAAGAGCTCTCCTACAAAGCCGGCGATGCATTGGCGACTCCTCTGGTGTTGCGAATGTCCAGGCGACGGTGACTACTTTCCATCTGGTAGCCCGTCTGCCTTATCGTTAGGTTTACGTATAAAAAAAAAAAGATGAATACCCATCAAAAAGATCCCACCAAAAATAAAGGTGACGTGATTTTTTTTCTGTAAAAAAACCTAACCTCATTTCCCACAAATTATATTTTAGCGCTTTAGCATTATTTCTGACGACATCGGTTTCGGAAATACTAGTTTCGTCATCTCTTGATAAGTCGCAGGAATTCGATACAGCGCCATCTCTTGATGAGTTGCAGGAGGTCGCAGCACTGATCATATTTCATACTTTTTATTTAAATTTAAAATAATATAATAAAGGAGAAAGTTTGTGAGTGTGTATGTTTGTTACTTCTTCACGTCTAAACGGCTGGAGCGATTTTCATAAAATTTGGTAGGGAGTTAGCTGACACTCTGGATTAACATATAGGCTACTTTTTATCGTAGGAAAATATCTTATTCCCACGGGACAATCGCTTTTTGTTAATGCGGGCGAAGCTGCGGGGTTCAACTAGTAATATTATAAAGACGAAAGTTTGTGTGTATGTTTGTTACTTCTTCGCGTGTAAAAGCCTGGAGTGATTTTCATAAAATTTAGTAGGGAGTTAGCTGACTCTCTGGATTAACATATAGGCTACTTTTTACTGTGGGAAAATATTTTATTCCCAAGCGACAATCGATTTTTGTTAACGCCTCGAAGTTACGGCTTTCAACTAGTAATATTATAAAGGCGAAAGTTTGTGAAAGTGTTTGTTACTTCTTCACATCTAAACGGCTGGAGCGATTGTCATAAAATTTGCCAGGCAGTTAGCTGACACTCTGGATTAACATATAGGCTACTTTTTACCGTGGGAAAATATCTTATTCCCACGAGACAATCGATACATCGATTTTACTAACGCGGGCGAAGCTAGTAATGAAATGAAATGAAATACACTATCTGTCGGCGACTCATCTAATTAGTTAGATTAAGTTCCCTTATGTACGATAAGAATAAGATTGTATTACGAGTAACCTTTACGAATTATGTTACGAATTTAGTTAAGAGAAATGTTTTTGAAGTGTTCATTACGATAGGATCACAATAGACGTAAGCTATGATTATAACACGATATGAAAGAGATGCAAGATGTAAATACGAGATAGCGAATAAGTTTACGTAAGATTTATGAAAGTTTATGTAAATTCTATGTTCATTGTAATTTTTGATAGATTTAGTTAAGATATATTGTTATAATTAGTGTAGATCGATAGGTTAAGCATTTCTCTACATTTTTATGTACAATAGATAAGGATAAGATTTAGAACTTAGGATTTATTAAGGAAAATAAGTATAGAATAGAACAAAATTGCTATGTTTTTACGATGTTTTTTATGAATAACTTTTTTGTCTTTCTAGATATAAGAATAAGAATTGTATGGCTTTATAGATCTTTTTAAGACGAATCCAATGATGTATGACACATGTATGTAAGATTTTGGGGAATAATAAAGATTTAGCCGGACATGGGTCAGCCAAAGTGAAAATTAGATCGAAATGTTAGGCAATATGGGCTTAGAGCCATACGGCTCTCTTTACGGTAATACCGAAGGGCAGCGGACCAAGCGGGTTTTTAGCGGCGAACATGGCCTCCAGAGAGAAGCAATACGAAGAAGAAAAAGAAGAAAGAAGACTCTGAAGAAGAAAGAAGACTCTGAAGACTCAAGACTGAAGATTGAAGACTGGAAACTCTGCAGGACGGAAGGACCTTCTGCAGCAGGAAGAAAGAAGATTCTCCGCGACAGAAGAGCGAAGGATATTAGGGCTAGGCAAGGGGGATTAGGGCTAGGCTTTGGCTGGTCCACTACGGCTTAAACAGATAACGTCATTCTTGTTTCTTTTAAAAACGTCTCCTCCCCCCGCACCTACCCCCCGCACCCTCTACATCGACGCGGCAAGAGAACGACGCAACTCCCCGACGCGAAGTACACACACGAGCGGGCTTCCGGCGCCGGACGAGCGAAAGTCCGTCCGTATCTACATCACGCCCGCCCCCCTCCGTCGCGGTAAGAGCCGTCGGTGAGGACTCGCTTTAGCCGACGGACGCGCCTGCGCACTCACGACAACGCACGTGGGGCGCACGGCACGCACGCCCCGCGACATCTGCTGGTCCTTCGAGCCGGATCTTCGTGTATTTCGTCGAAACATCGGGTTACTGACGTCGTCATGCCTGTCACCAGGAGCCAGAGGGGTACCTCGCCGCCGAACCAGTCGACTGCGCCCCGTGCTGAAGAAGAGGCACAAGGGACAACTGACTCTTCGGGAACGTCGGGAACCTCGGGCACAACTACAGAGGGAACGTTAACTACGTACGAGTCAAGAGTCACTTCAGAGACGGAAGTTGCTGCTCCTGCTGCTCCAGCTGCTGCAACGGCAGCACCTGCAGCAAAGAAGAAGACTCGCTCCGTCGTGTCTACGGGACGTCGGGAACGGGAAGCCAAGCTGGAATTGGCGTGCCGACAACTAGACGAAGCGAAAGCAGCAGCAGAACTCGCCCGGGCCCAATGGGAGTTGGCCCAGGTGGAAAATGAAGAGTCCGAAGTTGAAGAAGAGAATCCTGCATGGGACGCCAACGTGCAGACATGGGTGCAGTCGACGGTCGGTCGGATGTCCGAAGAGGTACGTCGGGGGGAGGTGCCCAAGCAGGGGCACCAGCAAGGCACGTCCAAGGAGGGGCGCGCCATCCAACCTCCAATTGCCGCCGTCAAGCCAGAGGACCAAGAGGAACCTTCAACGAACGGGACCAAGGATTTAGCGGAGGCCATCATCAAGGCAATCAGCGCGGCGCCAAGGAGTGCGCCGAGCTACGTGCACGAGTTGCCGGACTTCGACGGGAGGAGCGAAGAGTGGATCGCCTTCAGGACGGTATATGAAGATACTGCGCCTATGTTTACAGATGCTCTCAACATGGCGCGGCTGCGGCGGTCCATCAAGGGTGCGGCACGGGAGGCGGTGAAGAGTCTCCTGTATTCGGAGTGCCCACCGGAAGAAGTATTAGAAGCTATTCGTCGGAGGTTCGGAAGACCTGAAGCCCTGATCCTGATGGAGTTGGAGAAGGTGAAGAACCTGCCACGCATCACGGAAGGTGCGCGCGACGTCTGCGTGTTTGCCAGCCGGGTGAACAACACTGTCGCGACAATTCGGGGGCTTCGAAGACCGCAGTACCTACACTCGCCGGAGATGGTGAAGACCATCGTGGACAAGATGCCGGCGGTGCTGCGCTATCGGTGGTACGACTATGCCGCCGACAAGGAAGATGAAGATCCAGACCTGGTGCTAATGATGAAGTTTCTCAACAGGGAAGCGGACCGGTGTGGACCCTACGCGACGCAGGAGACGGTGCATCAACGGCAGCCTCCCTGGCGTCAATCCGAACACACCACGTCCGATCGAGTCGAGGAAGAAAGGAAGACCTCCTGTCCACACTGCCGGGACGAGCATCACCTCTACGAGTGTCGCAAGTTCCTACGGCTGCCGGTAAGGGAGAGGTGGGACGTCGCTGAGAAGTCACGGATGTGTTTCAGGTGTCTGCGAGGGCGGCACCAGAAGGAGACATGTCGGCGTCCTCCCTGCAAGGCATGCAACCGGTGGCATCACTTCGTGCTTCATGAAGAACGGGGGCCTAGCCCGAAGCCCGAAGAGATGAGGGAAATCGCGAATAACGTCATGCTCCCGGTGAATGCGACAAGGACAGGAAGGGTATATCTCAAAATGGTTCCAGTCGAGCTGTACGGGCCAAGGGGGGCTGCCAAGGTGCTAGCGTTGCTGGATGAGGGGTCAACTGTCACGCTTCTCGATGCAGCGGTTGCGAGACGACTCGGCCTCAGAGGACCTGTGGAAGCGCTCACCCTGGAAACCGTAGGAGGGAAGACCATCACCAAGGGAGACTCGATGAAGCTCAACATGAAGGTCAAGGGACTGCACCAGGATAAGAAGAGGACCATCTTTGGGGCACGCACGATCGACAATATTAACCTGACGCCTCAGAGACTGGATAAGAAGAGGATTGAAGAATGCGCTCACCTCAAGTCGATGGCTGACCAGTTGTACTACGAAGAGGAATCACCCAAGCTATTGATTGGGCAAGACAACTGGGAGCTCATCGTGTCCAGAGCCACGCGCAAGGGGAAGCGAAGTCAACCCGTAGCATCATTGACCTATCTGGGGTGGGTGCTACACGGGTCCAACGGAGCAACGTCAAGACCCGTGAACTTCGAAACCAGCGCGCACTTGTCTTCTAAAGAAGAAGAATTCGGCAAGGACATCACACGGAAGGGGAATCTTCTCAACAGCGGAAGGAACAAGGAAGATTGGCAGAAACCACGCACCTTCAAGAAGAAGCCCACGGGAATGGAGAAAGGGGGGTCGACTGTGGGGGCGCAGCCCGTCGATCAGCGTCCGGATCCAGACCCAGCCAAGTTCGCAAGATGGACGCAACTGGTGGGGGCAACAGCAAGGTTACTGCAGACGAAGCACAAGAAGACCCATGAGAGAAGATACATTCCTCTCGAATGCGACAAGATTATGGAAGCCGAGAAGATTATATTAAGAAGAAGTCAAGAAGAGAGCTTCCAAGAAGAAGTACGCTGCGTCAGAGAAGGAAGGCCGTGGAAGAAAGAAAGCCGGCTTAAGGAACTGGACGTCGTCATGGAAGATGGACTACTACGACTCCGGGGAAGATTCGACGCAGCAGTACACACTCGGCAAGAGAAAGGACCTGTGGTGCTGGATAGCCATCATCACATCACCGGGCTGCTCATCACGTACTACCATGAGAAGTTGGGTCATGGTAACCACGCAACGGTGATCAAGGAGTTGAGGCGACGCTACTGGATCCTGGGACTACGGTCTGCGGTCAAGTCGACGGTTCATCGGTGTCAATGGTGCAGGGAGCATCGTGGCACACAAGAGTTCCAGCAGCTGGGGAGGTTCCCGCTGGAGACCTCACGAGGGGGAGAATCGCCGCTCAAGACAAGAAGCAGTCGCCAAACTCAAGAAGGAAGACGTCATCACCGCGGCGAAGAAGATGGGCATCAGGTGGAAACTTATACCACCTGGGGCCCCCAGCAGGGAGGGCACGTGGGATCGCCTCGTCTGGTCCCTAACAAGGACCCTGGCGGCAATCCTCCAGAGAAGGCATCCCAAGGAAGAAGTCCTGCACGCTCACCTACTGGAAGCGGAGCACCTGGTGAACTCAAGACCTCTCAACGAAGCCGACGAAGATACAGAAGAAGGGGCCCTCACTCCCAATCATTTCCTCATTGGGAGGTCCTGCGGCACAAGATTGGGAATATTCACCGACGAAGATCTCACCGGCCAGCGGACATGGAAGACAGCGCAGCGACTAGCCGACCACTTCTGGAGCAGATGGGTGAAAGAGTACCTTCCAACTCTGATCCCGAGAAGAGTCGACGCAAGAGCTGCCAAGAGAGACCTGCAGTGTGGGAATACGGTCCTCATAGTGGACGCCACGCTGCCGCGAGGAGTCTGGCCAAGGGGTGAGGTGGTCCAAACCTATCCTGGACCCGACGGGCGCACCAGAGTACTGGAGGTGCGCACGGCAGGGGGCGTCCTGAAACGTCCCAGCTCCAAGGTGGTGCTACTGGTTCCGGCGCAACGCGACGAGGAGCGAGCAGTCGTCGAGCCGAGCAGCGGGTCGGCGGACAGCGAGCCAGACTGCGGGGAGGCGGTCATCGCATCGGGCCAGCAGCATGGAGTCGCCGGGTCAGGAGTTGGTGCTACGCACGAGGGGGAGGATGTCGGCGACTCATCTAATTAGTTAGATTAAGTTCCCTTATGTACGATAAGAATAAGATTGTATTACGAGTAACCTTTACGAATTATGTTACGAATTTAGTTAAGAGAAATGTTTTTGAAGTGTTCATTACGATAGGATCACAATAGACGTAAGCTATGATTATAACACGATATGAAAGAGATGCAAGATGTAAATACGAGATAGCGAATAAGTTTACGTAAGATTTATGAAAGTTTATGTAAATTCTATGTTCATTGTAATTTTTGATAGATTTAGTTAAGATATATTGTTATAATTAGTGTAGATCGATAGGTTAAGCATTTCTCTACATTTTTATGTACAATAGATAAGGATAAGATTTAGAACTTAGGATTTATTAAGGAAAATAAGTATAGAATAGAACAAAATTGCTATGTTTTTACGATGTTTTTTATGAATAACTTTTTTGTCTTTCTAGATATAAGAATAAGAATTGTATGGCTTTATAGATCTTTTTAAGACGAATCCAATGATGTATGACACATGTATGTAAGATTTTGGGGAATAATAAAGATTTAGCCGGACATGGGTCAGCCAAAGTGAAAATTAGATCGAAATGTTAGGCAATATGGGCTTAGAGCCATACGGCTCTCTTTACGGTAATACCGAAGGGCAGCGGACCAAGCGGGTTTTTAGCGGCGAACAAACGCGCGTTCTGATTTCGCCCCGAAATTTAACCCGCTCAATTGTGCAAGGAAGGAAGTGTGTTTTGTCTGCGGAGCCTTACTGGATTGCAGTGCCCATATACTGGATTTCAGTGCCAATAAGGATTGCAGTGCAAAATACAGGATTGCAGTGATATATACTGGATTGCAGTGCCGTCGAGTTTAGCTGGGAACGGAGTGGAGGCCAACGGAGCAACCGCCGTGCAGCGAGAACGAGACAGGTGAGCGCCCAGTGTACCTCTCTTTCCAACTTTCAACACCTACCCTCCGCAAAGTTCATTTCGGGGAGTGAACGGGACGGCACCATCGTGTGCCTCTGCTCACTTGTCCCTTTCCTGAGGAAAGAGTGTAGTGTCGGAGAGACCGCGCGTCACAAAGTTCCGTCGTCCGTCGCTGGCGCCACTCGCTGGGCTTTGCACCAGCGCAATCAACCCGGTGGGGGATGGCCGCGCGGCGACAACTTAAGAAACTGGAGGAGGAGATGCGCCGGTCCTCCGGCGCTCCCCACCCGAGTACCAGCAGGGACGAGGGTAGGCGCGTGATGGTGCGCGACTTGTTCGCGCCCCGGAATGTGCTGCCACCCCCTGCGGAGGAGCCCCTGCACTCGATGTTCGTGTGCGGGGGCAGAAAGAGGGGTACGCGAAGAGGCGTCCCGCGCGAGGTGTTCCCGCACACCTCCGAGGGCCCATCCGCACCCCAGCTAAACCCGGCGGTAGAGGAAGAGACCGCCGAGGAGGAAGGAGCTCTGATAGGCGGGGACATGCCCGGCCTGGAGGCCGATGAGGATAGACCGCTGCCGACCCAAAGCGAAGAAGCGTCTGCACCATTACCAACACCTCGGAGGGTGAGTAAGATCCCGAGACGGGTCTCACCTTCCGACGCACAACTTGAGAGACCCACGAAGGTGCAGACGCTGGAAGCTGCGAGGCCCAAAGCAAAAGGGGAGTCCTCGTCAGAGTACGAGGACAGTGTGGAGGAGCAGGTGCCAGGGGAGGAAACTGATGCTGCTGTGTCGTCAAGGCCGGTAAGGCATAGGACCCCCCCGCGATCCCCCTCCCCATCCCCTCCGCCCCCGAGGGCACCCTCCGTCGAGGCCGGCCTCGACTCAACATCGTATGTTGGACTAGCATCGGTGGAGTCACCGTCCGGCCGGCCGGAGGCTACCGCGACCCATACCATTCCCGCCCAGCACCCCACCTCTCCCTCCCCGGACGCTCGCAATAGCGATTATGTCACTATAGACGAAGTTAGGGACAGGGTAGATAGAGTTACGGTCTCACCAAGCAGTGTGAGGCAGGGACTCTCGTATGCTGCGGCAATGTCAACGCAAGCACCACCGCGTGCTTCACCCCCCCCCAACCCGGCTGCTGTATCAGCGCCGAGCGCACCCGTCGTTGGTGGGCCCTCCCAAGGGCCTCAAGGCGGCGACAGGCCAAAGGGCTACCCCCCCATTGTGGTGGAGCGCATGCCCAACTGGCCGCAGCACTTCGAGGTGCTGCACGCCCGATTGGGTCGTGCACCGAGCGCACGACCGTATGGAAGGGGGATACGTTTCCTCCCCCAGACACCCGAAGAGTACAGGGTAGTTCAGGCGTACCTGACCGCCCTGTCGGACACAGAGCCGGACCTCTCTTGGTTCTGCTATACCCCACGGGAGGACCGTCCCACTAAGGTGGCTGTACGAGGACTCCCGGGGGATACGAACCCGGAGAGGGTGTGCGGGGCGCTCAGGGCGCAGGGATTCCCTGTACGCTTCGCAACCTACATCCCGCCCAAGAAAGGACGCCCGGGATGCACGTTCCATGTGCAGTTGGACCACATGGAGCAGGAGCAACTCGCTAGCCTATACCGGGTGAACGAGTTGCTGTATATGCCGGGAATAATTGTTGAGGCATGGAGGGGCCGTGATGGCTTGGCGCAGTGCCACCGCTGCCAAGGCTTCGGCCATGCCTCATACAATTGTTTCCGGCGCTCCAAGTGTGTCCGGTGCGCAGGGTCGCATGCAGCCCGGGACTGCCCACTCCCGCGAGACGCTCCAGGACGCTGCGCTAACTGCCAGGGGGCGCACAAAGCCAATGATAGGCGGTGTGCGTTCCTCAGGCGGGTGGCGCGGCGCCGGAACGTCCCGCTTCACCCTCCCATTCCCGGCCCTCGCCAAGAGCGGGGCGCTGCACCCACCCGCCCAGTACCCACTTCTGGAGGTCGTGCGCCGCCCACCGCAAGGGGATCACAGGTACGGTTTGTGGAGGAGTACGCAGCCACTGCCGGTGCCTCTCTCATGGCTCCGGCACGGGACGCGGCGGATGCGCGCCGTGAAAAGCAGCGTAGACGACGTGCCCGGCAAAAGCAGCGTAGGAGGGCGGCTCGGCGGGTACCTCTCGCTGAGTCGACCCCGCAACAAGAGGAGCAATTACCATCTGCTCCAGAGACGCATCCGGCAGTGACTGCGACCCCCACCGCGGCGGAAGTGCCGGCGCGGACGCGGGCAGCACCTGCGGCTGCGCCGGTACGACCGAAGCGTAAAGCCGGTAAGTACCCCTCCCGTGCCCCTCCCACAGCTCAGCCTGTCGCCGAGGCGGGCACAAGCCGGGAACCGCAGAGGCGGTTGACGACCGAGGTTCCGCAAGAACCCCCGACCCCCCGCCCCCGCAGTTCCCTTACTCCTACCCCCGTCGTGCGGCCCTTTCGGGCCCTCGGGCTGGACACGCCCGCTGAGGTGCTTGTCACCGCCGCAGAGGCAATCAGCGAGGTCGTGGCCCAGCACCCGGACCTTATTGCGGCCGTACGGAGAATCCTTGCCGACCTCCTCGGGGTACAGTGCGGCGTCCCTTCGGGTGCTGTACTGGAACCCGGGAGGCGTTAAATCCCACATGCATGCGCTGCGTGGTCTCGTACGGGAGCAAGACATTCATGTGGTGCTCCTGGGCGAGACCAAGCTGCGAGCGGACCTCGATTTTAGACTGCCTAACTATCATGTATATAGGCGCGATGAAGTATCGCCTGCGGGCATGGCCTATAGAGGCACCGCGGTCGCGGTACGGAGCGACCTTATACATGAGGAGTTGTCCCACCCGCCGTTCGCGCATACTCGCTCCATCGGGGCAGTGGTGAGAGTGGCGGGAAGGGACCTGCGGATCTATGCGGCTTACCGCCCGCCAGGTCCCCTCTTTGACCCGCAGGACATCAGTACCATCATGGATGGTGATACCCCGACCTTAGTGGCTGGCGACCTCAACGCCAAACATTTGGCGTGGGGATCCAGAGTCGTCAACCCAGTGGGACGGAGGTTGTACGAAGACGCCGTGGCAAAGGGATATGAGGTACAGGGACCCGAGGCACCCACCCATATCCCCTCGGCCGAGTCACACCAACCAGATGTCCTAGACATAGTACTCCACAGGAATCTCCCGTGTCCAGTCCATGTGGAGGTGCTGTATGAACTGGACACACCGCACCTCCCCATTTTAGCCGTCCTTGGCCTCGGGGCGGCATGTGTCGAACCCCCCAGGCTCCGCAGCAAGACGGACTGGGATAAGTTCACTAATTTAATACCTACAATTAAGTTCAGCGGCGCGCTCTCCTCCGTAGAGGGGGTCGAAGCCGCATCCGAGGTAATACAAACCTCTATTAAATCAGCCTTGGCGGCTTCGACCACACAGCACCCTGTGGAGGCGCGCCGCTATAATACACCGATCCCAGTCCGTCTTAGCGACATGCTCGCTAAGAAACGCAGGCTGCGCGAGCTCTGGGCGCGAACACGGTGCCCCCGGGTCAAGCGCGAGTTAAACGCTTTGGCGGAGCGGTTGTCTGGTGAGATGGCGGAGTTGCGAGGGACCACCTGGGAGACGAGAGTCGACCAGGCTGGTGAGTCGCAAACGTCGCTCCATCATCTGAGCAGACAGCTGACCCGATCCAAGTTGCCAACCTCCCCCCTCCTAGATGGCGAGGGGAGGAGGGTAACTTCAGCGAAGGACCGCGCGGAGATCCTTGCCGAGTACATGGAAGAGCAATTCTCGCCTCATCCAGCAGCACCGTCTGTCTCCGACCACCACGAGCACGTGGAGCGCAGAGTAGGGGAGTTCCTTAGTGGCCCGACACCGGCACTCGAAGGGATAGAGTTTATCTCTCCCACGGAGGTAAGGAAGGCGGTCATGCGTCTACCCAGGCGCAAGGCTCCAGGTCACGATGGAATCCCCAACGCGGCGCTAAGCATGCTCCCGAGGAGGGCCCTGGTCGCAGTGACTAGACTCTTCAATGGGATCCTGCGCACAGGTCACTTCCCGACCATCTGGAAGTTAGGGAAGGTAATTGTACTCCCGAAACCGGGGAAAGACCGCCGTCTCCCGGGCAACTACCGCCCCATAACGTTGCTATCGACCACAGCAAAGCTGTTTGAGAAGCTAGCGTTGAAGCGAATGCATCCCTTCCTTAATATAAGGGAGGAGCAGTTCGGCTTCCGCGCTGGCCACTCAACGACGCTACAGCTGACGCGAGTACTCCATCATCTAGCATACGAGCTCAATTACGGGCGTCATACGGTCGGCGTCTTTCTCGATATAGAGAAGGCGTTCGATCGTGTGTGGCACGCGGGGCTCGTATTCAAAATGATGGAGCTGCACGCGCCGGTGACGCTGGTACGGTTAATAGCTTCGTTTTTAAGTGAGCGGCAGTTCTATATTTCGGTTGAGGGCATAGCCTCAGACCCTAGACCCATACGTGCAGGAGTCCCGCAGGGAAGCTGCCTCTCGCCGTGGCTCTACGCGCTCTACACTAACGACGTTCCCACCCTTCACGGTCACCTGGAGGACTGGGAACGTGACGTTACGCTCGCGTTGTTCGCAGACGACAGTGCGTACTTCGCGTCAGCCCGTCGAGCTGACATTGCTGCCAGGAGGATGCAGCGGTTACTCGACCTGTTACCTGTGTGGCTGGATAAGTGGCGCATGGCTGTCAATGTCGGTAAGACAGTCGCAATACTTTTCAGCCGCAAGCGTATCATGCCCGCGCCGCTACGGATCCGTGACACGGATGTAGCTTGGCAGACAACAGTTAAGTACCTAGGATGTAGTATCGATCGCTCGCTGCACATGATCCCGCAGGTGGAGGAATCCCTCCGCCAGGCCAGAACGGCCCGAGCGATGCTCCGACCGGTATTACATTCTAGGCTACCATTAAGAACGAAGCTGATGGTCTACAAGACCTACATTCGTTCACGACTTACCTACGCGGCGCCGGCATGGTACGCGTTGGTATCAAGGTCGAACCGCCAGCGTCTCCAGGTGCAGCAGAACCTAGCCTTGCGAGTAATCGTAGGGGCTGGTCGCTACGTCAGGAACGACGTGTTGCGGCGCGACCTCAAGATCGAGACGGTCGAGGAGTTTGTGGTCCGCCTAGCTCGTTCAATGTATGAGCGGGCGGAGGCTGGACCACATATACACCTAAAGGGGTTCGCGCCTCTTCACGATCGACCACCTGGGGGGCGGCCGCTCCCGCGGGAGCTCCCTGGCTTGGCGACCTCCGACCATCAGGAGGACGACCGTCGGCTCGTAAGCGACGCCCAAGTACACCGCACCACCCACTAAACAGTGGGGATGGTAAATATCCTTTACACTTGTATATAAAATTATAATGTTTTTATTAACATTTTAATATTATATATAAATGTTAAAGATCCGGGAGGTATTCGACTTCCTTGAGAATTGCCCGGGTAAAGAGGGTACCCCTCGAGGCCCGAAATTCCCTACCCACCGCCCTTATGTTGACATTGCCTTAGCATATGAGAGACCCGGAGGGTATGACGTCCCACGTAACGTAACGTAAACGGCGAACATGGCCTCCAGAGAGAAGCAATACGAAGAAGAAAAAGAAGAAAGAAGACTCTGAAGAAGAAAGAAGACTCTGAAGACTCAAGACTGAAGATTGAAGACTGGAAACTCTGCAGGACGGAAGGACCTTCTGCAGCAGGAAGAAAGAAGATTCTCCGCGACAGAAGAGCGAAGGATATTAGGGCTAGGCAAGGGGGATTAGGGCTAGGCTTTGGCTGGTCCACTACGGCTTAAACAGATAACGTCATTCTTGTTTCTTTTAAAAACGTCTCCTCCCCCCGCACCTACCCCCCGCACCCTCTACATCGACGCGGCAAGAGAACGACGCAACTCCCCGACGCGAAGTACACACACGAGCGGGCTTCCGGCGCCGGACGAGCGAAAGTCCGTCCGTATCTACATCACGCCCGCCCCCCTCCGTCGCGGTAAGAGCCGTCGGTGAGGACTCGCTTTAGCCGACGGACGCGCCTGCGCACTCACGACAACGCACGTGGGGCGCACGGCACGCACGCCCCGCGACACTATCTTTATTTTTGCATAGGCCTACGGGGGCACTTACAAATTGTCAGTTAAATTTTCTTACACTACCACCGGATCGGAACACGACCTCAACTGAGAAGATCCGGCAAGAAACTCAGCGGGTTTGTCTTTTTTCTTATTTATATCCATTTTTTAATGAAAGTTTAGTAAGAAAGAAAGAAATCGTATTTATTCACGATGATATACACACTAAACTTAGAAATATAAACATAAAGTTAAGCTAAGTAATACCAACAAGAACAGGGTAACAATACAGTTTAGTGTTCAAGTAACTCGTATGACATAATAGCATCGTGAAATGGACGAGAATCAGCTATCGCCATGGAGACACGACACCATGGCACTGGTTTTCAGTCTCGCCCGAACCATGGCCTCGGACGGCTGTCAGTTCAACAAATCGCTAATAAATAGTAAGAAAAAGAAAAAATAAGTTTATTCGTGGTAAGTAGGTACAACACATAATCGGAATTACTAAACTATAAACTATAAACAAATACTATCGAAAGACATACAACAGAACAATAGGTTTTCTGAATATACATATAATACATACAGACAGTTTTAAGATAAAATATGAAATATATATATACATAAATATACTAATATAAAATATATGATGTTCTGGAGCGCGTTATGTGCTGTAACCACCACGAAAGGGGTAATCCTGTATTATTATGTATCGTATAATTAATAAATGTATTAAGTTAATTTTGCGATTTGTTAAAATATTATAAGCACGTTAAAATATTATAAACACCGCTTCTTATCGCTTAGTAAACAAATAAAATTCAGTGTCTCACCTCAAGTCGATCCAAATTGAACTCGGACTGCGACATCCTCTCCAGCGCTCGGTACGTGGTCAGCAAACGCCGCTTGATGTAGTTCTGTCGCACCTGCAATATTAACTTTAGACCTGTTCACATATCGCGCTCGAGAACATCAAGTAATATTAAAAACTAAGGCTGCTGGTAGACACACGTTTTTCGCCGTAAAAATCTACGGTTAATTCGCCGTGTGTAGGCACGGTTGTCAGTGTTGTATGGATCCCTGCCATGCACTGATCTTTGCCGTGTCATGTACATGCTAGCACGTTTTTTTCACGGTAAGGTAAAGACGCCGTACGGCTCAAAAACGTGCCATGTACAACAGGCCTAAGGAAGTCTTTATCGAAAAGAATAGTAACTGTCAAATTCGTTCTGACAATATTACTTTGTAGATGGTAATTGCTAAATTTATATGTAACCAGCTGACCCGGCAAACTTCGTTCCACCTAAAGACACATGAAACTATCAGTGTTCCTCCACTATATTATGCATGTATTTTACATAAAAACCTTCCTCTTGAATCACTCTATCTATTAAATAAAAAACTGCATTAACTGTTACATCCTTCTTTTGTTTTAAAACCATATTAATGTAATAAAAAGTAATAACTTTGTTATTTGCTTAGCGACCAATCAGAGCAGAGCTTATGTCTCGAGTGGGGTCGAGGCGCCATCTTTTTACAAGAAAAGAGGTTTATAGTTTTTGCGACATTCTTTCATTGACTTTAGTGACGGATCGAGTTGGATTATTGGAGTGAATATATTGGTGGTTAAAGAGAGATCGGTACCTCGAACTCGCTGCTCGGTCGTAATTGTTCGTTTACCTTCGGAAATTGTTATCGAATTTATAATAAGTTAACGATTAGCGAAGTATTGTTTAATCGGAATAAAACATTGTAAAAACCGTGGTCATTGTGTTTCGTGCCTGCATTTTACCCTGATGATGCCCACTAGACCAGTTACCACTAATGACGATGTCGTTGAGAATGAGGTTTCTCCGACATATGTATTAGTTTTAGTTAGGTCATATGATATATAAATATAAAATATTTTATCATAAAAAAGTCAAATAAGAATCTGTTCATCAATGTGGAATTAAATAGGAATTTGGCTAATAATTAATTGTTAAACTTTAAAAATTATAAATACCTTTTTGTTGTCACTGGGGAGAGGTCTATGCGGGGGTTGCAGGGGGTGTGAGCGTTGCGGGGACGGCAGCTGAGATCCACCCACTGTGTTAATTCAAATGAAAATAATTAAAAGAAATATATCATTCAAATCATTTTTCAAGGTGGTAGAACTAGTGTAGTTCGACCGAGGAAGTACCACCGCCACACCTATTTCTAGCGTGAAGCATTTCTTGCGTGAGATGGACGGGTGTGGTTGCCGGCACACTTCCACATGAGGCGACCATCATAGTCCTCGGGAGTAGCAACGCATCTGCGATTGACTTCAGATGGAACCCATGTTCTGTATGAAGTTGCTTACAGATGTCGCAGGACAGCAGTGGCTAATCCTGCTAAATGATCGAAATATATCAATGAAAGGATACGTCATTCATGGGTTAGTGATTTGAAGTGCTAGTGAATGATGTGAGTGAATGTTTAAGACCTTTATCAGCGACAGCTTAGTGATTTATGATTTTAGACTAGTATTATCGTGGAATTGATACATTATAATATTTAACGGGTACTCACGATATGCGGTTTATGAATTCTTATAGAATTATTTTTGCCGATATTTCGACCCAGTTGCATGGAGCGTTTGGCCGTGTCCACGATCCATGCAACTAAGTCGAAATATCGGCAAAAAGAATTCTATAAGAATTCATAAACCGCATATCATGAGTACCCGTTAAGTTATTATAAAGCTTAGTGATTGGGTGCTGGTGAACGGTTTAAGTAAATGAATGAACGAGCTAAAGATCTTTACCAGCGACAATTTAGTGATTGAATGTACTAAATGTTTTATGTGATTATGTGAATGAAGTAAAAATCTGAACTTTTTGAAGTGAAACTTCTTTATCGGGGTTGTTAAAGTGAAACTTCTTTATCGGGGTTGGAAAAAAATTTAGCGTAACATTTTTTCGTTACGCGCCATCTTTTTCTGTTACGCGCCATCTTTTTTTCCGTTACGCGCCATCTTTTTCTTATCCCTACCACGCGTGATATTAGATAGATTATTATAGATTAGATTATTAGATAAAGTTTAATAAAAGCCTGTTATTAAACTTTATCTAATTTAACTTTATTTAACCAATTTCTGTAAAGTTGCATATAGTAAATTATTTTTTGAAAAATAACGTCATAAAGAAGTTTCACTTCTTACGAGTGTACGCTAGTACACGCACACATTTTTTTTATTAGTTTTACGGCCTTGGCTTCATGCCTTTCAGCCTAACTTTATTCCATTTCGTACAAAGATCTGAACCAACGACAGCTTAGTGATTGGAAATGTTAGTGAACGATATGAGTGAAGAGCAGTGATAGCCTAATGGTTGAAACTTGCCCTCTCGATCGGGAGGTCCGAGGTTCAAACCCAGGCACGCACCACTGATTTATGTGCGTATTAGAAATTAATTATCACTGCTTTTCGGTGAGGGCAAACATCGTGAGGAAACCTACACACCCGAGAGTTCTTAAAAAAAAAGTTCTCGGAAGTGTGTGAAGTTCACCAATTCGCACTTGGCCAGCGCGGTGGACTGTAACCTAAAACTCTCTTTTTGAGAGAAGACCCGTGCCCAGCAGTGGGCCAATAATGGGTTGATAAGAGATATGAGTGAGTGATTCAGCTGAAGAGCCTTACCAGCGACCCAGGTGCTGCAGGACCGGGAGTTGGCGGTCAGTGTGAGGGCCTCCAGCGCCGCGCAGAGACCCACCTCCGATGTTGCGCTGAAAACCAGAAGCCATGCGTATAATATAGATTAAAGTTATGCATGTATTTACAAATTTTGAAGGACTGAAAATAAGTAATTTCAGATATTTTACCGTTTTAAATGTTTTTGTCTCGATTTGTGTGTTTTAAATCGTATGAAGTCAAAGATACTGAATTTAATTGAAAGGAGTGGAAATATATATTAAATATATAGTATCTTTATTATAGTATTCAAATCAAAATAAACGTTTAATATATTCCATCAAACTTATAGTTCTAAATATCACTGATAACCTTTTTTTAGTATTTCATCTTTTTTTTTTTGTTTTCGAGGGGGAAACCTTGAATTGGAACCCCTTTTTTTGTGGGTAATCCTCATGGATACCCAGCCGCCCGGGGCAGCATCTGGGTTATGCCGGACTCTTACCGGCTAAACCCCCACTGTGTTTTCACGCGCGCGCTTTCACATTCATTCGCGAACCCGCCGGTGCCTGGTCGCTTCCGCAACCCCCCTCAAGTGGAGCATGGAGCTCCTCTCCAACAGGAAGGCCAAAAAACACAAAGGCGCGCCTTACCTCCAAGGTAACCATCCGCAGGGCGAACCAACCCCGATATCGCTACCCAGGGGCCATGGGCATGGGCAAGCCTACCCGCAAAGGCACCGACCTCCCACACCCAGCGGGGGATGCGATCCCTGGGTCCGCCTGGCCCAACCTAACCTAAACCACCTCCGCAGCGGCTGTAGGACTGTGTGCACGAGTATTGATGTCGTGGCGGCACCCATCTTTGGTGATGGACCTAACCTAACCCTCTGGTATAACCAACTTCTCTTAATATATATATTTTTCTCTTTTTGATCACATGTCAGCAATCGTACACACTACAAACAAACCAGAGACCTCCAAAAATCACATCTTAATCAAAATCTTATATATAAAATTCTCGTGTCACAATGTTAGTCTCCATACTCCTCCGAAACAGCTTGACTGATTCCTCTGAAATTTGGTAAGCATATTGGGTAGGTCTGAGAATCGGCTAACATCTATTTTTCATACCCCTTAAGGGTTGTCCACCCTAAACAATTTTTTTTTTATTTTTTATATGGCAAAACAACGTTTGTCGGGACAGCTAGTAAAATATAATAACATCTTATAATAAATCAAAATGGATTTGCGTCGCCCGTATCCCGTTGCGAGGGCCCAAATCTAATTGAATAGATTACGCACAAAAAAAGACATGCGTGCGTACAAAGTACACATGTCAGAAGTGAAACTTCTTTGGCGAACTAATTTATAAATCTTGTTTATATTTATACAAATCTAAAACTTTAAATTTCCAAGATTAAGAGGAAGGGAAAAAGGCGTGATACGACGTTCGCTCTGTCTCACTTTTTCTCTCAATCTTTCTCACTCGCTTGCTCCCTACTCTCACTCCACGGCTAGTTGCTCATGCTACGTTCGCCCTGTCTTACTCTCTCTCAATCGGTCTCGATCACTCTCTCTCTTTTCCGACACTTCCGTTGCATACTGGCGTGACGTTTCATCTGTAAAAAATTTACCCTCATGCGCCTAAAGAAGTTTCACTTCAAAAAGCCTAACCTAACCCTCACCTCCGCAGCGGCTGCCTGGAGGGCGCAGCGCTGACGTCCGCGGCGCTGAAGGAGCGGCGGAGGCCGAGCTGCGCGCACAGCGCCGCGCACCCCGCCAGCAGCTCGCGGCACGCGTCGCCGGACGGCGCGCTGCTGGTCAGCGATAGGGCTCCGGAGCCCCGCCTGGAACACCGGATTAATAGACGAGCACGCTCGACATTATTTTGCTGACGGCCGCGTATCGATTTGCATACCTACTTGATACTATATGAATTTAGTTTAATAAACATTCTTAACAGTGACGGACACTTTTGTTTAACACTAGCAGTTCCCGCGGTTTCACTCGCGTTTATAATATATATATAGCCTAAAGCCTTCCGCGATAAATGGTCTATTCAACATATAAAGAACTTTTCAATTCGAACCAGTTGTTCCTGAGATTAGCGCGTTCAAACAAACAAACTCTCCAGCTTTATAATATTAGTATAGATTCCTACTTAACTACAACAACGTACATCTTAGTAAAGGAAACAACTAACCCGTTTACAAATAGGAAGGACCATTTTTTTTAACCGACTTCCAAAAAGAAGGAGGTTCTCAATTCGACTGTTCGCTTTCTACACTCATAGCCCCACACTAGGATTTTCTCCTGTGTCGTGGATGGTACCCGTTGACCCGCGTTGCCGAGCGGTTACAATACCAGTCTAACGAGCAATGGGTTCCGGATTCGATTCCCGGCTAGACAGGTACGGGGCTAAGAGTGTAGAAAGCGTGTGTGTGTGTTCTGTGTTTTGAATGTTTAATTTTGTTTATTATTAATGTGTTTGTGACAAATGCACGGTAGTGTGTGTAATGTGTTTTTAGTTCATTTTATGTAAGATTATTTGACAAAAAAAATTACATTCTGCACTCCTTCTCTACGTCCACTATAACCGTGCAAAATTTCATACTTATCCGTCCGCGGCATTTTAATTAAAAATGCACCACAAGTGTTTGCTTCACGTATTAATATATAGAGAAGATATAGTCGTTTTAATTTAATGTTCATACACAGACAAAGCCGCAGACCGGCGAAAACAAGGTCGTTTCTCTTATCACCAATCGTCGTCGTCGTCAACCCATTACTGTCCCACTGCTGGGCACGGGTCTTCTCTCAGAATGAGAGTTTAGGCCATATTCCACCGCGCTGGCCAAGTGCGACTAGGATTTTCTCCTGTGTCGTGGGTACCATTGACACACACAAGACAAATACACAAACACCCGGACCCAGAACATGAATCTAAACTCATCATTCAGATACCTGTCTGGCCGGGAATCGAACCCGGAACCCATTGCGCGTCAGACCGGTATGGTAACCGCTCCGCCACGCGAGTCGCCAAATAATCGTTTCTATTTCTAGCATAGAGCAATTCTTGCGTTTCTGTCAGTGTAGTTTCAACTGACTTTTATATGAAGCCATAATCTTAGTTCTCGGGAGAGGCAATGCTGTGATAGATTTCAGATAGAACTCATGTTCCATGTGAATCAGCTTACAGATGTCCAGTGACAGTGGCAACTTTTCAAGGTGGTAGAACCAGTGTAGTTCGCTCGAGGAAGTACCACCGCCATACCTATTTCTAGCGTGACGCATTTCGATGGGTGTGGTTGCCGGCACACTTTCACGTGAGACGGCCATCATTATCCTTGGGAGTAGCAACGCATCTGTGATTGACTTCAGATGGAACCCATGTTCTGTATTGATTACAGATGTCGCAGGGCGGTAGTGACCACTTACCATCAGATGGACTGCATGCTCGTTTGCTACTTCAGTCAGATAAAAAAGCATCAGGCGCGCTGCATCTTTGTTCCTTACAGATACGGATAGTGACAAAAAACCCCCATTAGATTCCCCTAATGAGGTATTTTTGTACGTCTAGCAAAACCCATTAGGGGGGCTGATGGATAGAAGTGAATTAAACTCACCAAGATGTCATTTTTCACGTCACAGTTATGTCTTGCACACACAATACAAAACACACACCAAACTTGAAACTAAGAGAATTCAAAATAAAAATGTCACTTTATATAAAGGACCTCAAACAATACATTTCCTAAGCTTTTTCTACGTTTGTTATAAAAACAATACTTAAAATTATTTACAACAGAAAATTTTCAAAAACGGCTGAGCATATTTTTAACAAAAAATCAAAATAAAAACAAAAATTAGTTTGCTTAACGGATATAATAATTAACGAGCCACTATGACGCAAAGACCGCTTCATTTAAACCATAGTATACCTTAGACGATAACCAACTAAACTATTGTAGTTACTTATGTATTGTAGAACGCCCCTCCCTCCTTGTAACTAGATTCAACCCCCTCTACCCCCCTTATTGCAAATATTATTGTTTTTATGTACGTTAAATTTTATCACACAAACACATTTCACCGTAATGTTATTACAAATGGCCGCCTACTATTTTCCGCGACTGATTCGTATTAAAGTAATTAACGTAGTTAATTAGCGTACTGAGGTATATTGTTAATTTTATTTACATTATCTCCATTTCAAATCATTTAGTTGAAGGAAAAAATGTGAGCGGCGAATTTGGTTGTAATTTTAAGATATTATGTTAGCAGCGTTTTCCTGTGTTGATTTGCTTGGCATTGAAAGATAATGAAAATTATGAATTGAAGGTGGTAGAACCAGTGTACGACCGGGGAAGTACCACCGCCACACCTATTTCTAACGTGAAGCATTTCTTGCGTTTCTATGGAAGGGTGTGGTTGCCGGCACACTTTCACATGTGGCGACCATCATAGTCCTCGGGAGTGGCAACGCATCTGTGTTTGACTTCAGATAGAACCCATGTTCTGTATGAAGTTGATTACAGATGTCCATGAGCGGCAGTGACCACTTACCATCAGGTGGACTGCATGCTCGTTTGCTACTTCAGTCAAAAAAAAAAAAAGAATATAGACAATATATACTTACATAGCTTGGGTATATAAAAGAGGTAGGCTAAGGGGACCGGACCTAACTTTAGCATAGACATTTTTATTTCTTAGCCAAAAAATTTCGAAGTTTATTTATTGCAGACCAACCTTTAGCTTTGATAGCCTAATGGTTGAAACTTGCCCTCTCGATCAGGAGGACCAAGGTTCAAACGCACCACTGATTTTTGTATGTGCGTATTAGAACTTAATTATCACTGCTTTTTCGGTGAAGGAAAACATCGTGAGGAAACCTACACACCCGTCATGAGTGTCCCGCCACACACATGTCAGAAGTGAAACTTCTTTGGCGAACTAATTTGTAAATCTTGTTTATATTTATACAAATCTAAAACTTTAAATTTCCAAGATTAAGAGGAAGGGAAAAAGGCGTGATACGACGTTCGCTCTGTCTCACTTTTTCTCTCAATCTTTCTCACTCGCTTGCTCCCTACTCTCACTCCACGGCTAGTTGCTCATGCTACGTTCGCCCTGTCTTACTCTCTCTCAATCGGTCTCGATCACTCTCTCTCTCTTTTCCGACACTTCCGTTGCATACCGGCGTGACGTTTAATCTGTAAAAATTTTACCCTCATGCGCCTAAAGAAGTTTCACTTCAAAAAAGTTCTCGGAGGTGCGTGAAGTGCACCAACCGCACTTGGCCAGCGCGGTGGACTATGGCTTAAAACTTTCTCATTCCGAGAGAAGACCCGTGCCCAGCAGTGGGACAATAATAGGTTGACGACGAACCTTTAGCATTCGTGGTGAGAAAAAAGAAATCCGACCTTCTTTTAAACCAATGACCTGGGGGTCTTTCAATGCCGATTGGCGTAAAAGGACACACAAAATTATAACTATATCTATATATTAATACGTGAAGCAAAAACTTGTGATTCGTTTTTAAGATACTTGCCGTAAGCGGAGGAGTATGAAATTACGCGTATTAATTATGGTGAACACGTCACACACCTTCGATTTGCCGACGATATAGTCATCTTGGCAGGTTCGCTGACGGACCTCAACACAATGCTAGGCGACCTCAACAGTGCCTCACAACGGGTGGGTCTTAAGATGAACATGGACAAGACGAAAATCATGTCTAATGTCCATGTCACACCCGTACCGGTAGTTGTTGACTGCACTCCTCTCGAAGTTGTCGACGAGTACATTTACCTGTGACAAACGATCCGGATGACCTATGGCGGCGAAACGTGGTCCTTCACTAAAGGCCTCATTCGAAGGCTCAGAGTCGCTCAGCGTGCTATGGAGAGAGCTATGCTCGGAATTTCGCTACGAGACATGATTCGCAACGATGAAATCCGTAGACGAACGAAGGTTACCGACATAGCTCTCAAAATCAGCAAGCTGAAGTGGCAGTGGGCCGGCCATATCGCTCGAAGGACCGATAACCGATGGGGAAGGAAGGTCCTCGAGTGGCGACCACGTTTAGGCAAAAGGAGTACAGGTCGCCCCCCTACCAGGTGGACCGATGACCTGAAGAAGACAGCGGGAAACCGTTGGATTCAGAGGGCACAGGACCGGTTGGAGTGGTGCCATTTAGGGGAGGCCTATGTCCAGCAGTGGACATCAAAGGGCTGATGGATGGATGGATGGATGAAATTACGCACGGTTATAGTTGATGAAGAGAAGGATGGCTAATGTTTTTTTTCAAATAAGGCATAAAACATACATAAAATCAACTAAAAACACATTACACACACTACCATGCATTCGACACGAACACATAAATAATAAACAATATATTAAATATAGATAATTTAAAAAATCATATATATCTTCAATTAACATTTTTTCTTAAATAATATTTAAAATATTATCTATGTCTTCAATTAACATTTTTTTCCCATTTAAATCTATCAACTATACATTACAATACTTACTTTATGGCCTTGCTATCAGGGTTGGGACTGGCCACCCTGAGAGACGGATCCGGACCTTGACCAGCCTGAAAGAGAAGCATTTATCAATTAGTCGAGGGGGAAACCTTCCAAAGGTACCCGACGCCGTGGGAGCGACGCAGGGTTACGTGGGATATTTACCGCACTTAAACCCCCCGATGGCCATCCTCGGCGCTGAAAAGGAGGACTCCGGGATCTCGAAACGACTTCAACCGGAATCCTCCGAGCGCGCTGCCCCATCGGGCTCCTCCCAGATGGGCGGCTGGGCCCACCGCTCCGTCTAGTCTTTACGACGGTATGCGACCACACATACCGCCGTCCTTCCCGGGATTGCCTGACCGAACGGTTCGAGCTCCTACTCTAGCCGTCTGCAACCCCGGAAGCCCCTTTTAGTCGCCTCTTACGACAGGCAGGGGATGCCGAAGCTCTATTCTGACCCCGAGGCTACAGGGACGAGTAGCTGTACCCTGCGCGCGTTGCTACGCCATCACAAAATACACCAGAAACCTTCACGAGCTCATGATTAACAACTTCGCTAAAGATCATCACATGATCAAATGAATAGTTTACGATTCTAATACAGCGAAACGAAATGGCTTTATTTTGCATAGGTCTATGGGGGCAATTACAATTTTTTTTTTATTTGACTAAAGTAGCAAACGAGCATGCAGTTCACCTGGTGGTATGTGGTCACTGCCGCTCATGGACATCTGTAAGCAACTACATACAGAACATGGGTTCCATCTGAAGTCAATCACAGCTGCGTTGCCACTCCCGAGGACTATGATAGTCGCCTCATGTGAAAGTGTGCCGGCAACCACACCCTTCCATCGAAACGCAAGAAATGCTTGACGCTAGAAATAGGTGTGGTACTTCCCCGATCGAACTACACTGGTTCTACCACCTTCAAATTGTCAGTTACATATTTTTTACACTACCACCGGATCGGAACACGACCTTAACTGAGAAGTTCTGAGATTACATCTGGACGCCTTTTTTGTCGTCAAATTACAGAAATAGGTGTCAAAGATTATTTAGGTCTGACGCGACCTTTTCTAAATCCAGTCCTGGATACCACATTTATGTCTACCTAAGCTCGGTCCTAAATATCCCTTTTAAAATATTTTTTTTATTTCACAAGCTGAAAACGAGATGGCAAAGTTTGTTTTGTTATAAATATAATTTCCAACCTTTATTTAATTACCTTTGATGAAATATTTAATGAGGATTATTTTGAGATCGTAACACCTTTAAATTTTTGATCTCGTATTCAATTACAGACTATTTTTTTGGTGTTCTTGAGGGGGAAACCTTCCAATATCCGATGCCGTGGGAGCGACGCAGGGTTATGTGGGATTTTTACCGCACTAAAACCCTTTCGGTGGCCGTCCTCGGCGCTACAGAGAGGACTCCGGGATCTCCAAAGAAACGCAACCGGAATCCTCCGAGCGCATTGCCACATCGGGCTCCTCCCAGATGAGCGGCTGGGCCCACCGCTCCGTCTAGTCTTTACGACGGTAAGCGACCACACATACCGCCGTCCTTCCCGGGATTGCCTGACCGAACGGTTCGAGCTCCCACTCTAGCCGTCTGCAACCCCGGAAGTCCCTTTTAGTCGCCTCTTACGACAGGCAGGGGATACCGTAGCCCTATTCTGACCCCGAGGCTACAGGGACAGCACCGCGGTCCTTACGGTACCAAGCATTACCTTGCTGGCCAGCAACCTCAGCACCCGCGCGTCCGAAGCCGCCGAAGACACGCTGAACAGCGACAGATCGGTGGTCACCGACTCGTGCGAGGGGGAGCGCGCGACGCCAGCGCCGCGCCACGACTCCCCCGCGCATATCTCCACTGGAAAAACATGGGTGGATTATACATTTTACTAAGAAGACTGGTAATATTTTTGAAGTGAAACTTCTTTATCGGGGTTGTTTTTAAATTCAGTGTAACATTTTTACGTTACGTTACGTTACGCGCCATCTTTTTCTTATCCCTACCACGCGTGATATTAGATAGATTATTATAGATTAGATTATTAGATAAAGTTTAATAAAAGCCGGTTATTAAACTTTATCTAATTTAACTTTATTTAACCAATTTCTGTAAAGTTGCATATAGTAAATTATTTTTTGAAAAATAACGTCATAAAGAAGTTTCACTTCTTACGAGTGTACGCTAGTACACGCACACTTTTTTTTTATCTGACTGAAGTAGCAAACGAGAATGCAGTCCACCTGATGGCAAGTGCTCACTGCCGTCTATGGACATCTGTAATCAACATTTAGTCTATCTTAAGTCAATCACAGATACGTTGCTACTACCAAATACTAAGATGGTCGTCTCATGTGAAAGCGTGCCGGTAACCACACCCTGTAATCAACTTCATACAGAAAATGGGTTCCATCTGAAGTCAATCACAGATACGTTGCTACTACCAAATACTAAGACGGTCGTCTCATGTGAAAGCGTGCCGGCAACCACACCCTTCCAACGAAACGCAAGAAATGCTTCACGCTAGAAATAGGTATGGCGGTGGTACTTCCCTGGTCGAACTACCACCTTCAAACGAGTAATATTAATCATTAAAGGGGGGGATTTAATTCATTCTCACGTAAAAAGGAAAGCGTGTGGCTTAATAATTAAGATTTAATATCTATTTCCTAGTTTTCATTTCATACATACATTGATATAATTAAATAAAACAAGCCTCCCCTGTTTTTTGCCTTAATCCAGGGGCTATATTTTAAATTGTAAAGCCTATGTCACTCTCCAAATTGAGTATATTTAATTAGTATGTCATATGTTGCAATCGATCAAACCGTTTGGGCTGTAGAGTGCGTCAAAGAAATGGACATACATACATACACTTGACATACACATTTTGCAAGTGGTAGTATCAGCGTAGTATGACCAGGAAGGTACCACCGTCACTAGGGTTGCCACCTTTTTTTTCAACAATTAAAGTACATTGGCTACAAAAGGTATAAAGAAAAAAGGACGTAGCTTCAAAATAAAGTACTATTTAGTACTTAATTTTTGGCTCTGGGATACTTTTAGAACTGTGTGAGGTGATAGTAGGGAAAAAAATGTAGATAGTAACTTGACGCCCATATTTCTAAAAAAAGGTCACCAAATACCAAATGTAAATGTTCTACTACTTTCTAAATAAGGTAGCTACGGAAACCTTGTGATTAAAGGAATTTTAGTTTACTGATTATAATCAAACTTTAAAATCCCAGATATACAAAGTAAAGGATTTTCGTGTACTTTATTTTCCTCATAAAGTATAAAGTACAATAGCCTCGAATAAAGTAAAATACTTTATAATAAAGTATGGGTGGCAACCCTAACCGTCACACAAAATTCTAGCATGAAGCAGTTCTTGCGTTCTTGCATCACCTCATGATGTTAGATAGAACTTTTGACCTATAGCAAATTACTAAAAAAAGGTTTTTAACTAATGTAATAAAAGATTTAACTATGAGACAGCTTTAAAGGGTTTAAAGTATTTGTGACTAATAAAAAAAATTAAGGATTTGGCTAAATAGCAAGAAGGTCATGATAAAACGTAAAGAAAAAAATTAAATGGCGGGAAAAGCAGCATCACATTTAATTTTTCATCTGCATTTTTGTTTCCAATTTTTTGTTGTTACTCAAAAATGTATTAATCTAGTTTATTACAATATTTTTAGTACAGTATAATGGAAAATTCATCAAATTTTATCAGTTTTCTAACTCCAAGTAATCAATAACCACAACAAAATTATAGAAAATTTAATGGCATTCAGTGAATATTGAGGCAAGTATTATAACAACATTTTATTTAACTGTTTGTTGTAGCAAGCTAGTATACAGTCCATAATGGTAAATGGTCACTACCACCCATGGACATATGTTGCTTACATAATTATGTCCATGGATGTCCACTTGCTTACATTACATACGTCCATAGGTCCACTTCATGGGTTCTATCTGAAGTCATTCACATTGCTACACCTGTGGATTATGATTGTTGCCTCAAAGTGTGCCGGCAACCACACCCTTCCATCGAAATGCAAAAAATGCACACTAGAAATAGGTGTAACGGTGGTACTTCCCCGGTCGCACTACACTGGTCCTACCACGAGAGCATATAGCAGAACGGTTTGTGGTTCCACTCAAGTAACACCACCATGGAACTGTGGGCACTTCACCCACATTTCATATTTTACGTGTATGTAATTTATTTCTTATTATTACACTATTCACATACACGAACACATTATAAATATTATGTTATGTAATTATATTTATATACATACACACATACATATACATACACATACATAACATACACAAAGCAGCGACACATTCATACAGGCACATACTCCTCAACAGCACACCCCGGACTCAAACCCGGGACACTAGGTGTGTGTTGGAGTCCTGCCGAGCGGCCGGCCGCGGCCGCCATTGTCTGCGCGCGCGCATCGCGCCAGCGGTCGCCCCCCGCCGTCTCACACCTCATCGGCTCGCGGCTTGACCGCTCCGGCCGCGCCCGCTCGGCAGTCGGCTAACCCTCGTCCCGCGCTGTACCTGTGTCGCTTGTTACGCCTGGCTAACCGCTACGAACTCCGCGTAGTGTTTACTTTAATGCCTAACGTCGCTATTCTGTGCTTATGAACAATATAGACTCTCGCTTGTGTGCCTAGTGTTTAAAGACTATTATTAGTGTTTAAGTTTAGTGCCTAGGACGCTTTCTATCGTTTCTCTCTCTCCTTCTTTGTTAATTATGGTAGATTTAAGTGTGGACAATTGTTTAGTTTTAATTAGTGTTAGTGCATGCTATGGACCCTAAGGTATCATTGTGACCGCGCAATAAACTCTTATTTTAAGTGGACTTGTGCGTCATTGACTTTTACCTTTTCCTGCACACACCATAGACTTTCTCACCACACACCCAACCCATAACTGGTGACCCCTATCGAACACAGTGACAATGAGTGACGATAGTGACAGTGCAAGTGATAGCGACTTTTTGTGCTTCGCCGACGCGCGGTCGGGCATGGCCCGCATAACCTCGCGGCGCATGACCACGTTGCGCACGACCATGCGGCGCGCTAACATGGCGACTGCGCCCCCTGGCGCGACTTCGGAGACCAGCACCACGAGCACCACGGCCTTGCGAGTGCAGCCATTCTGCCCCGAAGACCCGGAGCTATGGTTTGCGCTCCTCGAGGGCCACTTCCTGCATTTTCGTATTAAAGACGACACAGAAAGGTACACCTTTGTCTTAACTAATCTAGACATGAGGAATGCGAAGGTCGTGAGGGACGTTATCATCAGCCCTCCGACCCGGGACCGCTACGAGTATTTGAAAAACAAATTAATCAGCCGACTGACTACAAATAATACAAAGCGGATCGAGGAGCTTCTCGCCAACGAGACGCTTGGTGACCGGACGCCGTCACAATTCCTGCGGCACCTGCGGGACCTGGCGGACTCCCCCGCCCATGACCACCTCATCCGCGATACGTGGCGCAACGGAATGCCACACTGCGTGCAGGCAGTGCTCTCCACCCTGCACTCCGACACCCTGGAGCAGCTGGCAGACCTCGCGGACCGGTTGCAGGAGATCGCTGCACCCAGCGCGGTTGCACCCTCCCCTGCCGCCCCTGCGATTCCAATGGACACCGACCAGGAACAAATAGCGGGCTTGAATAAAATGGTGCAACAGCTGGCACGGCAGATCGAAGTACACACACATGCCCCACGCCAGCCGGAAGTCAGCCCTGCACCACGGTCCCGCCGCTCCGCTTCCCACGCGCGGAAGCATAAGCCCGCTGCCCCATCCACGGCCAGCATGGGCCAGTCCTTAATGTCTGCCGACAATACCCAAGGCACTACCGGTCGTCTATTTATTAAAGATCTTAAATTAAATATAGAATTTCTTATTGACACCGGTAGTGACCTTAGCGTATATCCACATACCTCTCTTCGTGAGCGCAGACAGGTTAGCAATTTTAAATTAAGTGCCGCCAACGGCACTACAATTAATACCTACGGTTATGTGGAGTTAAACTTAAATTTAGGTTTAAGGAGAAATTTTCAGTGGCGTTTCACGGTTGCGGATGTCACCAAGCCTATTATCGGCGTCGATTTTTTAAATAATTTTAATTTAATGGTTGACACCCGCAACCGTCGCTTATTAGACAATACGACGACATTATCATCAAATGCTATTATTGCGAATACTAATGTTTTCTCTGTTAAGGTCGCAACGGGTGACACACGGTACCACGCGTTACTAAGTAAGTTCCCCGAAATTACGAGACCGTCAGGTAAGCCGCTTACTCCAAGACACTCCACAGTACACCACATACGCACCACACCCGGCCCACCGGTATCATGCACCCCACGTCGACTCGCCCCAGACAAGTTGAAGATAGCAAGGACGGAATTCGAACTCATGCTTTCCAACGGCACAGCGCGTCCTTCCGAGAGTCCGTGGGCTTCGCCGCTCCATCTTGCGCCCAAGAAAGATAACGGTTGGAGGCCTTGTGGTGATTATAGGTTGCTCAATGCACGGACGGTCCCCGACCGTTATCCTATTAGGCACATCCACGACTTTGCCCATAGTATAGCTGGATGTAAAGTCTTTAGCACCATAGACCTTGTAAAAGCCTATAACCAGATCCCGGTCTACGAGGAGGACATTGCCAAAACGGCTATTACAACACCTTTTGGCCTGTTTGAGTTCCCGCATATGACCTTTGGCCTTCGGAACGCAGGTCAGACCTTCCAGAGGTTTGTCGACGAGATGACGCGGGGCCTGGACTTCACCTACTGCTACCTGGACGACTTCTTGGTGTTCTCACGCAGCGAGGATGAACATGAAGCACACCTGCGTGAGCTGTTCACCCGCATGCAGGAATACGGCATCCTCGTGAACACCTCGAAGTGCGTCTTCGGTGCCAGTCAGGTAGACTTCCTGGGCTACCGCATCTCCGAGTCCGGCACGAAACCTCTGGAATCCAAGGTCCAGGCCATTACGGAGTTTCCCGCGCCGAAAACTGTCAAGCAGCTTAGGCGGTTTTTGGGGATGGTTAACTTTTATAGGCATTTTTTACCGCACGCCGCGACCATCCAAGCCCCTCTAAACGCCCTGCTTGGCGGTTCGGCAAAGGGATCACAGCCGGTCGATCTTATTGGTGACACACTTCTTGCCTTTGATCGGTGTAAGGAAAGTCTTGCTAACGCTGCATTACTTGCTCACCCAGACTGCGATGCTCAACTCGGATTAGTCACAGATGCGTCTGACTTAGCCATAGGCGCAGTATTGCAGCAGCTCATAAATGGCGAATGGCAACCTTTAGCGTTCTTTTCACGTAACCTGAGCCCTTCGCAGCAGAAATATTCGCCGTACGACCGCGAATTGCTGGCCATATACGAGTCCATCAAGTATTTCCGACACATGTTGGAGGCCAGACACTTCGTGGTCTACACGGACCACAAGCCGCTCAGTTTCGCTTTCCATGAGCGGAAAGCCAACTGTTCGCCTAGACAATTTCGCCATCTGGACTTCATCTCGCAGTTCACGACCGACATCCGGTATATCAAGGGTACCGACAATGTGGTGGCTGACACATTGTCACGGGTCGATGAATTGCAGATGCCAGTCGACATTGAAACGCTCGCGCAATCGCAAGCGTCGGATCCAGAGCTTCTTCAGTACCTTGAGGGAGAAACATCACTTCGCCTGAAGAAGCTCAAGGTTCCCGGTAGCAGCCGGGAGTTATATTGTGACGTCAGTACTACGTCACCAAGGCCTTTTGTACCGCATTCGCTGCGGAAACAACTGTTCGACAGCCTCCACAGTTTGAGCCACCCAGGTCCCAAAGCGACCGTCAAGTTAGTGGCCGAACGGTTTGTCTGGCCTGGGATGCGCAAGGACTGTCGAGAGTGGTCACAAAAGTGCCTTGCGTGTCAACGCGCAAAGGTAGGTCGCCACGTGTCATCATCATTGGGCACGTTCGACTTACCACGCGCAAGATTCGCGTTCATTCACGTGGACATTATCGGTCCCCTACCACCATCACAGGGCTACCGCTACTGCATGACGGCGGTGGACCGCTTCACTCGGTGGCCTGAGGTCACGCCGATGGTGGACATCACTGCGGAGACGGTCGGTAAGGCACTCGTCTCCTGGATATCCAGATTCGGGTGTCCAACCGACATCGTTACCGACCGTGGCCGCCAGTTCGAGTCCGCCCTTTTCCAATACCTTGGAAAAGTGGTGGGCTTCAAACATCGCCGAACTACCGCCTACCATCCGGCGTGCAACGGCATGGTGGAACGGTTCCACCGTCAGCTCAAGGCAGCGATAATGTGCCACGCTGACGGCAATTGGGTCGAGTCCCTGCCCTTTGTACTCTTGGGCATCAGGTCTTCTTTTAAAGAGGACCTACAATCGTCGTCAGCCGAACTGGTGTACGGTGAGCCACTACGTCTGCCGGGAGAATTCTTCCAGGCAACAGCTCCCGAAACCACCGATATTTCGGAGTTCACGACGCGCCTAAGACACATAGCGGCCAAGATCCGACCCGCTCCCGCTGCTCGCCACACCACGAATAAGATCTTCGTGCACAAGGAGTTGCAGGTGTCGAGCCACGTCTTTTTACGAGACGATGCGACTAGAGGGTCCCTACAACCACCCTATACAGGGCCTTATCAAGTGCTCGAACGTAGGGACAAGACTTTCCAAATATTGGTTAAGGGTAAGAAAGTCACAGTAAGCGTAGACCGCCTCAAACCGGCCTACCTACTCGTGGACCCATCCACCCCTAATAATCCCGTCCCTACTCCCAGCCACCCTCCCGCACCTACACCTGCTCCTACACCCACTCCTGCTCCATTACCTGACCCTCCTCCCATCCTGCGGTCGAATGTCCACGCTCCGGAAGGCGGCCGAACAACTCGCTCTGGCCGCCGAGTTCGTTTTCCGGACTTCTATCGACCGTAGACACGGCCTCTGGGGGGGAGTGATGTGGGCACTTCACCCACATTTCATATTTTACGTGTATGTAATTTATTTCTTATTATTACACTATTCACATACACGAACACATTATAAATATTATGTTATGTAATTATATTTATATACATACACACATACATATACATACACATACATAACATACACAAAGCAGCGACACATTCATACAGGCACATACTCCTCAACAGCACACCCCGGACTCAAACCCGGGACACTAGGTGTGTGTTGGAGTCCTGCCGAGCGGCCGGCCGCGGCCGCCATTGTCTGCGCGCGCGCATCGCGCCAGCGGTCGCCCCCCGCCGTCTCACACCTCATCGGCTCGCGGCTTGACCGCTCCGGCCGCGCCCGCTCGGCAGTCGGCTAACCCTCGTCCCGCGCTGTACCTGTGTCGCTTGTTACGCCTGGCTAACCGCTACGAACTCCGCGTAGTGTTTACTTTAATGCCTAACGTCGCTATTCTGTGCTTATGAACAATATAGACTCTCGCTTGTGTGCCTAGTGTTTAAAGACTATTATTAGTGTTTAAGTTTAGTGCCTAGGACGCTTTCTATCGTTTCTCTCTCTCCTTCTTTGTTAATTATGGTAGATTTAAGTGTGGACAATTGTTTAGTTTTAATTAGTGTTAGTGCATGCTATGGACCCTAAGGTATCATTGTGACCGCGCAATAAACTCTTATTTTAAGTGGACTTGTGCGTCATTGACTTTTACCTTTTCCTGCACACACCATAGACTTTCTCACCACACACCCATCTCCATAGAACCTATTTCTGCATAATAACAGGTGAGCTAAACATTGATGCTTTCTAACCGTAATAACTATTTATCTGACAAATTCCAAATTCCTCAAAAAAAAAAATGTGTGCGTATACTAGCGTACACTTGTAAGAAGTGAAACTTCTTTATAACATTATTTTTCAAAAAATAATTTACTATATGCAACTTTACAGAAATTGGTTAAATAAAGTTAAATTTGATAAAGTTTGATAAAAGGCTTTTATTAAACTTTATCTAATAATTTAATCTATAATAATCTATCTAATATCACGCGTGGTAGGGATAAGAAAAAGATGGCGTGTAACGGAATGAAAAAGATGGCGCGTAACGTAACGTAACGTAAAAATGTTACACTAAATTTAAAAACAACCCCGATAAAGTTTAACTTCAATAATGAGAACAAACATCTGTGATTGACTTCAGATAGTAACTCTGTTCTATATGTAGTTGCTTACAGATGTCCATGGGCGGATGACATCTTACTATTAGGTGAACTGTTTCCTACATGCCTACTTCAAAATTAGGAAAAAAATACATTAAAGATAATACTTTGATAAGGATAATACTTAAAAGATGAATATATTGGAAGATAAAAACCCCCTTTTCAGCCCATAGGGGGCATATATCAGACGAAGCCAACCTCTGGTGGTGTTTAGTGGGTAGGCACGTAGGTTCTTTCGTGAGTCCCACATAACCAATGCGGACGGCCGTATTGGTATGCATGAGCATTCACCACCACCCTTCCCGCATGGAGGGTAGCCCTTTCCCCTTTGTCTGGGCGCAAAAAAAAAAAAATTGGAAGATTTAATAACTATATTTTTTTTTTGTAAAAAATCACAATAAGTGTATATTTAAACTGAATTATAGCGTTGTCTAATATATAAAATTCTCGTGTCACAGTTTTTGTTGCCATACTCCTCCAAAATGGCTCGACTGATTTTTACAAAATTTTATATGCTTAATCAGTAGGTCTGAGAATCGGTCAACATCTATTTTTCATGCGCCTTAAGGGTTGTCCACCCTTAACATTTTTTTTTTATATGGCCAAACAACATTTGTCGGGACAGCTAGTATAGATATAAAAACAGACTGAGTTTCAAGAACCTTCTTTGTGTAACACAACTAATTAAGACTCAGAAAAATGGAGAAAACGGTGCTGGTAGCAGAATTAAATAATTATGTCTGATTTCTGTAATATTGTATTTTGTTACTGTTTGTTTTCTCAAATAAATAAAAAAAAAAACATATGTCTAATATGACCAGCAGTGACCACTTACCATCAAAATGGCATTCTATCGCCACTTAAATTAAAAAAAAAACATGGATGATGAAGCCAGTTACCGTTACCATCAAGTGGACTATATTTTTGTATGTTGCTACAATAAATAAAATACAATACAGATAACAGATATATATTCATATTGTATGTGGTGAAGCCGTTAATATTTAACAGTAAATAATGTATAATTTTTATTTGGTCACTATCCTAGCTAGCACATAATCTATGGAACCTACATATTCTACAGGATTATGCAAGAAACCAAAAAGCGTAAGATAATTATTTATTTAGGAAGGCAAGTTAAACTAAATCACTTGATGTAAGTATATGATAACGAAATTAAATTTGATTGAATTTAACGTATTTTACGTGTACGCAAATAAGGCAGTATGTAAAAATTGTATAGGAATAAAATTCAATTTAAAAAAATAATTAATTTTGTATAGCAAGAAACAGAATAAAAATAAACAGGACTTAATAAAGTACTTAATTCAAAATTATGTACCGAAAAATGCAAATATACAGCCATGCCGGATAAAATTGCAAAATCATAACAACAATAAACAAAAGGACTTACAGCTTAAATTGGGCTCCACGACGAAAACTTTCAATTTCCAGCTACAAATAAAGATTTTAACACTGTTTTTTTGATAAAATAAATACTATTTTTAATATCTTACACAGTATTTGTGATGAAAAAAAAAACAAAATTCGCGTCGACTTACGACCCGGCTGTTCTGCCAAATTGAAAACTGAAGGTGCGTTCCGATACTCAAAACCTGTTAAATTTAAGTCTATTACCATATTTATTTAGATAATTCAGTTATTAATTAGGTTTTAACATAGATTGTTCACAAATAATTCCAAACTTGTGTTAAAAAATACTACCTTTTTTGTCACAACAATAAATATTTTTATTTCAATTGTTAAAGTAAAGAAGTTTGTAGGTTTTAGAATTAGAACGTTCCTGTCCTCCTTCCCGAATTTCGTAACACTAGCGTTCCACTACGGATATGCTTGCGCATTTTTAGACGACCTAGGTGCACTCTATTGTTAAAAAATAAATACCTTACCGATATATACCTTGTTCCCTTGTAAAGCCAGTTAAATATCGAAATAGTAAACGGTCTTTGCCACATATGGCAACTGGCTTCAAATTGCTTTGTTACTCCTGAGGACTTGGGGACTCATCGGATGTCTCCCTTACCACATCCTTCAGTGCAGACTAAGACTGAGTGTCCTTTTTTTTTTTTTTTTTAAGTGGGTAATCCTCATGGATACCCAGCCACCCGAGGCGGCAGCTGGGTTATGCCGGACTCTTACCGGCTAAACCCCCACTGTGTTTTCTCCTCGCACCGTACGGCGGGAACACGGGTAAGCTTTCGCAGTCATCCGCGAACCCGCCAGTGCCTGGCCGCTCTCGCAGCCCCTCCTCGCGTGGAGCATAAAGCTCCCCTCCAACAGCAAGGCGCGCCAGAAAACACAAAGGCGCGCCTTACCTCCAAGGCCCCATCCGTAGGGCGACGGTCCAACCCCGAGACCGCTACCCAGGGGCCGTGGGCATGGCAAGCCGACACCCGCAAGGCATCCCTACAGGCATCGACCCCCACACCCAGCGGCGGATCCGTTCTTTGGTTCCGCCGCAAACCACCAAACGGCCGCAGAGGATAGGGAGGACGGCAACGACACCGCATCTCCTCTTCCTCTGCGGCCCCACCGCCAACGCATCTGACGGTGCGCCCCCGTTCGGTCGCGGGAGATAGGGTGCACGGCAACGACACACGACACTACACTGGTTCTACCAATATTGCCTGGTGGTAGAACCAGTGCAGTTCGACCGGGGAGGTACCACCGCCACACCTATTTCTAGGGTAAAGCATTTCTTGCGCGAGATGGAAGGGTGTGGTTGCCGGCACACTTTTATAAGAGGCGACCTTCATAGTCCTCGGGAGTAGCAACGCATCTGTGATTGACTTCAGATATAACCCACGTTCTGTTTGAAGTTGCTTACAGGTGTCGCAGGGCAACAGTGACCACTTACCATCAGGTGTATAAATGGTGATAAAAAAACATTTATCACACACACATATATACACACTCACACACACACTCGTCCACACACATACATACATACACACACGCACGTGTTTACTTAGTTTTGTTATTTTAATAAAATGTAAATCCATAAATGGCGCTAAGTCAAGCCTATACGATAAATTTGTGTTATTTGTAATGCTGTGGATTTTGTATTTTAAATAAATAAATAGATAAATAAAAATGTGTACGTGTACTAGCGTACACTCGTAAGAAGTGAAACTTCTTTATGACGTTATTTTTCAAAAAATAATTTACTAGGTATATGTGGTAGGGATAAGAAAAAGATGGCGCGTAACGGAATAAAAAAAGATGGCGCGTAACGGGAAAAGATGGCGCGTAACGAAAAAATGTTACACAAATTTTTTTGTCAACCCCGATAAAGAAGTTTCACTTCAATAAATAAATAAATTTCTAGCGCTCTACTGCTTAAAGACTTATTTTTATACGACCACGAATTTGAGATACAATTTATTCTTGATGACCTTTTTATCGCCGAATGAATGGCAGGTCCATTACCTCAATTAGCGGTCGGCAACCTTTTCAGCCCATGTTCCAAAAAACTTTGCAGACCGCAAAATATTTTAAGGTGTTATTAATAAATTCTACTCATTTTTAGTCACATTGGTATTTACCAATACGCACGCATATTTTTAATATTTATTAAAAATATGCGTGCGTACAAAGTACACATGTCAGAAGTGAAACTTCTTTGGCGAACTAATTTATAAATCTTGTTTATATTTATACAAATCTAAAACTTTAAATTTCCAAGATTAAGAGGAAGGGAAAAAGGCGTGATACGACGTTCGCTCTGTCTCACTTTTTCTCTCAATCTTTCTCACTCGCTTGCTCCCTACTCTCACTCCACGGCTAGTTGCTCATGCTACGTTCGCCCTGTCTTTCTCTCTCTCAATCGGTCTCGATCACTCTCTCTCTCTTTTCCGACACTTCCGTTGCATACCGACGTGACGTTTCATCTGTAAAAATTTTACCCTCATGCGCCTAAAGAAGTTTCACTTAAAAAAAAACTGACTTTGACGACCCACGTGAACAAGTGGTTACCACACCGGTCTGGTGCGCAATGGGTTCCGGGTTCGATTCCCGGCTAGACAGGTCTGAATGATGCGTTAGATTCATGTTCTGGGTCTGGGTGTTTGTGTTGTGTTGTGTGTGTCCATGGTACCCACGACACAGGAGAAAATCCTAGTGTGTGGCTATGAGTGTAGAAAGCGTGTTTTTTTAGACTGCTTAAAAACGAACTAATGAGAGTGTTCACTCTCTTGGATTTTCTAATAATTTATTTAGTTTAAAACTTTATGAATTTGTGACAGTAGGCAATATAAAAGTATTTTAATGCGTCTATCATTTGTAGTCTAGTCATCTACTTATTAGCTTTCATTTGATACCCATATTCTTACGTTATTCAACCAAAAATCGTACCTCCCCTCCTTTGTCATATTTAAAAATATATATAGTAAACAGCCTATGTCACTCTCACAACTAAGTCGTTTCAAATGATATATTCCCTAATTCCGTATGTATGGGTGTGGTTGCCGGCACACTTTCACATGAGGCGACCACCATAGCTCTCGGGAGTAACACTAACAACGCATATGTGATTGACTTCAGATGGAACCCATGTTCTGTATGTAGTTGATTACAGATGTCCATGGACGGCAGTGGCCCCTTACCGTCAGGTGGACTGCATGCTCGTTTGCTACTTCAGTCAGATAAAAAAAATATAGAGTATAAGTTCGCTTTGTACTGTGTTCTTATGCAGTTTTTTTAATAGATAAGAGTCATTCAAAAGGAAGGTTTTATGTGTAATAAGTACACGCATAATATAGTAGAGGAACACTGATAATTTTAGATTTTTGACTTTAAGGCGGACGAAGTTCGCCCGTTCAACTAGTATGTTACGTTGTCAAGCCGTTTGGACTGTAGTGTGTGCCAAACAAATAGACAAACATACAAACATACATACACTCGAAAAACATTACCTGGCTGACACAGTCGGGTTACACTAAGAACTGAATACAATATCGAATTCTAGAACATAAAATCGGCCATTTCATTGATTGTCTTTGAATATTTAAAGTCGAACCTAAAAACGAGTATTGATTGTGAGCCGTTGGCTGCGTCAAATGTTGATCAAGGTATTACTTGGTTAGGAAAGGCTTACATGGATTTAAGTAATATCACTACATAATAATATAACGCTGTAAAATAAGACACCAGAAAAATACTCCTAACCAACATTTTATTCTCAATTCTTTTTTAATAATGACAGCCAGGGTTACCACTTTCAAAAATATATCTCCCTAAAGCTTCCATAAAAAACCCCTAAAATCCCCACAGTGAATTATGAATTGGAATTCTTCCTGGCAATTTCTGAATCAGGTAGTAGGATTTTTGCCGTGACGACGAAAAAAAGTCATCGGGTGTAGTGCATGAACTTTTTTTTCGTCGTGAGGTATAATCGTATAGCCTGGTAGGACATTTCCCTTTAAAAACACCTATATGTTGAAGTTATAAAAGACCCTAAAAGTACCCCTAAAAAATCCCCATCCTACTTATTTATCCCCTAAATTTGGGGGAAAAACTCCTAACTTGGCAAGGCTGATGACAGCTCTGCCACGTCAATCATCGCACCTCTCCTCTCCTCACCCCCTCGCCTCTCCGCACCTCCTTCGTCACCACACCGCAACTCCTTTGTCACCGCACCACGCCACATTAAAGCATCTCATCACTGCTGCGTTACAGTATAATTAACAGTGTTTCTCTACTATATTATTCATGATTGTATTATACACAAAAATCTTCCTTTTGAACCACGATATCTATTAATAAACACTGCATTAAAATCCGTAGCGTAGTTTTAAAGATCTAAGCATACATAGGGAAAGACAGCGGGAAGCGACTTTGTTTGTTTTTGTTATGAATGAAGTAGCAAACGAGCATGCAGTTCACCTGATGGAAATTGGTCACTGCCGCCCTGCGACATCTGTAATCAACTTCATACAGAACATGGGTTCCATCTGAAGTCAATCACAGACGCGTTGCTACTCCCGAGGACTATGATGGTCGCCTCGTGTGAAAGTGTGCCGGCAACCGCACCCTTCCATCGAAATGCAAGAAATGCTTCACGTTAGAAATAGATGTCGCGGTGGTACTTCCCCGGTCGAACTACACTGGTTCTACCACCTTTAAAGTATACAGTGCAAAACAATAGTGGTAATAGTTTTCACTTATCTGCAAATATATTGAAATGTACACTGAAAATATTGAAATGCATAAGCGAGAAATTCATATCTGACGACCCGCGTGGCGGTTACCATACTAGTTTGACGCGCAATGCGTCCCGGGTACGATTCCCGACCAGACAGGTATCTGAATGATGAGTTTAGATTCGTGTTCTGGGTCTGGGTATTCGTCTTATGTGTGTCCATGGTACCCACGACACAGGAAAAAATGAAAAAATCCTACTGTGGGGCTATGAGTGTAGAAAGCGTCCGTGTGTTTTTTTTTTATCTGCTAACAGAGAGTACCCGTCACACCTATTTCTAGCGTGAAGCATGTCTTGCGTTTCGATAGAAGGGTGTGGTTGCCGGCACACTTTCACATGAGGCGACCATCCTAGTCCTTGGGAATAGCAACGCGTCTGTAATTGACTTCAGATAGAACCCATGTTCTGTTTGAAGTGCTTATAGTTGTCCCTGGGCGGCAGTGACCACTTACCATCAGGTGGACTGCATGCTCGTTTGCTATTTAAATCAGATAAAAAAAAATACCTGTCACATGTTGAAAATGTATCCATTTTCGATAATAATTTGTAAACGCCATGTAAACCTATGCGAATATCAAACCGTATATATCCAATAAGCATCCTTGGAGTGTATACCATTATGTAGTGTGTTTGTGTGTGTTGTAGACACTTTTAGAAATAGGGTATAATCTTAATGTCCTATGATAATACAATTTACATTACAATTTTTTGCATACGTCTTTTTTGATTTGTAGTGATGGAGATTTGAAGAAAAAACAAATGCGAATATTAAATACCGCGGCTTCGCCCGCACGGTCAAGGGTAATTAACATTAGCATTTGATATCGTGTTTCAAAACTTGCAATTGATTTTACTAACGCCATCTATTAACAACGTCTGGAACTACTAAATATCTAGCAACTAATAAAACATCGATATTCTCATGGGAATGAGAGAACGCGGTAAAAAGTAGCCTACGTCACTCTCCGCCATCCTATCTCCCAGCATATAAACTACGTGACGCATATGGCGACGGAAAGAGGAACAAACAAACACACTTTCACATTTATAATATTAGTATGGATTTTGTTATTTCATATTTAAGAAACCATGGTTCACATTTTAGCAGATTATGTGAGAGAATTTTTAACTTTCAGCCTGTCAAAAGGCTAACTTAGTTGTGCAAGTTTAATGTGTAGGTATTATTAACCCTCGAGAGTAGCAACGTATCTGTGATTGGTATCAGATTGAACGCATATTCTATGTGAAGTTGCTTACAGATGTGCATGGGTGGCAGTGGCCACTTACCATCAGTTGGACATGCAGTCCAACTTCTCTTCTCTCTCTTGTCCGACTTCATTTTTATAACAAAACTATATAAGTATCATACAAGCTTCGGTAAAAAAGCTGAAAACCACGAGTAAATTAAAATAAATCAACTTACATTTAGCAAAGAAACTATTACACGACTTATAATACATTTAATGCCATCTCTCTGCCAAATGTTACGCATTTATATACTATCATACTTATATACTAATACTAATATACTAATATTAAAATTATAAAGGTGAAAGTTTGTGAGTGTGTATGATTGTTACTTCTTCACGTCTAAACGGCTGGAGCGATTTTCATAAAATTTGGTAGGGAGTTAGCTGACACTCTGGATTAATATATAAGCTACTTTTTAGTGTGGAAAAATATCTTATTCCCACGGGACAGTCAATACATCGATTTTTATAACGCGGGCGAAGCTGCGTAATTCAGCTTGTTATACATAAAAACCTTCCTCTTGAATCACTCTATCTATTAAAAAAACTGCATTAAAATCCGTAGCATAGTTTTAAATATCGAAGCATACTGTTACAGAAATAGAATTGGATGGCCAAAGTAAACGACACATTATGTACAACATTGTTATATTCTCACGATTTTACACGTATACAATTTCAGAATACATTCGGACAGAGTAACGTCTTACACTTGCGAATTATTAGAATGATCCATATTACGATAATACCCTCCCTTTTATACTAAAAATGGCAGGCGTTAAGGAAACCGTCACAGAGACAAAAACATTACTATTAATCTATTACATTATATAAAATTAAATATATGCATTTATAATATTTATTTATATAACCATTTATTTATGATGTGACTTCTATTGATTTATGATATTTATAATAACATAGCACGATCAATTTAAATACAATCATTATATAGATTCTTATTGATGTTTATAACTAATGTAGTCACGAGTTTAACAGTAGTGTCCCCAGGCAAGCTACTTGTTGGTTTGTAACAATACATAGGGACAGACAGCGCGAAACAACTTTGTTTTTAACAGACTTCAAAAAGGAGAAGGTTCTCAATTCGGCCAGTATATATTTTTTATGTATGTACAAGGATTACTCCGCCGTTAGTGGAACCACTTTAATTATTCTTTTTTTATACTATGTAGTGATACTTAAAGACGGTAGTTTGTGTGTCTTGTTACTCTTTAATGCAAGAACTTCTCGTCGAATATCGCTGACATTTGCCAAACACATAGTTCATGACCTAGGTTTAACAGAAAGGATACTCATAGCCGTGGTGAAGTGACAGAAGCGGACAACGCCGCGCGAATAATCTAGTAGTGCTACAATAAACTTGGGCATTACAGAAATTCCCGTTTTGCTATTCAACTGCCACATAGCAACATGCCTAGTATTTGTATATTTATCATAATTCTTGATAAACGCGCCTGTGTGGGTTGCTAGATAAACATTGTTTGTGTGTGTTTTGATTCACTTTTAGAGTTTATTGTTGAGAATGATTAATCATGATATATTTTTACGTGCCAAAACTTTAATTTTATTAGTTCATATCAATGTACAAGTAACAAATGTCATTATTTGAAGCTTCTCTAATGCGCATATTCAGTTTTGTGTAAATTTGATGCCAGCATGGGCGCTGCTTAGTGCTAGACAACGACAAACATAAACACTTCCTGTCTTTCATAACCGTTCGCTTATAAAAACCTTTCCACAATGGAAACTCATATTGTAAGACTATAATCGAAATTGTTTTATTACTGTTAATATTTCATTTTTAATGCTATTTTGATGATAAAACTAAATTAAATTATTATAAAAATAAGTTACATTAAGATTTGATGTTTTTTGTTTCTACCATTATTCTTACAAAAACTGAATTACTTGTCACCCGATAGATGGCGTTGTATCCAAATTTTTGTGTCAACATCTCCCCATTAGTAAATATTGACTTACTAACTTATTCTCGCCATTCCGCCCGCGTTCGTCATTCGGACCGTGGTAATAAGTAGAGATGCGCCGAATATTCGGTTGTTATTCGGTATTCGCCGTATTCGGCACGTTTTTCACTATTCGTATTCGGCGGAATTATTCGGCTTTGGTGCCGAATATATTCGGTTTCAGTTTTTCTATTTTCTTGGCTACCCGTATAGAATAAAAAGGCAAAACTGTTTACGTAAGATTTATGTCATAATTCAAGGAAATCCATAAAGAGTGTGTTGAATAAAGCCAATAATATAAAGCAATTAAACTTCAAATCAACGTTTTTGAATCAAATTCTTTTTTTTCTAAACTTTTATATAAACATTTTTAAACCTCAAATCAATATTTTACTTTTTTATGAACACATTTACAGTTGTTTAAAAATAAGAAATGGTAAACCGCATAATTCGGCTGAATATCCGGTTTGGTAAGTTAAACCGAATAGTATTCGGTTATTCGGTGAGCCACTATTCGGTGCATCTGTATCCGATGTGCTAATACAGGCCATAAATTAAGTGTGAAAGAGTAACAAACCTGACAAACTTGTGTAGTTCGACCGGGGAAGTACCACCGCCACACCTATTTTTAGCGTGAAGCATTTCTTGCGCGAGATGGAAGGGTGTGGTTGCCGGCACACTTTGACATGAGGCGACCATCATAGTCCTCGGGAGTAGCAACGCATCTGTGTTTGACTTCAGATGGAACCCATGTTCTGTATGAAGTTGATTACAAATGTCCATGAGCGGCAGTACCACTTACCATCAGGTGGACTGCATGCTCGTTTGCTACTTCAGTCAAATTAAAAAAAAACAAACACACATACATCACAAATTTTCGTATTTGTAATAATATGATAAGATTACAGCCTCCGACAACATAGGTTCAACGTAATTTGTTTTACCTCATTTTTTCAAATGATACATGGTGTGTATTTTTTATTGAAGTTATACTTCTTTGGGGCCGTTCAAGTATTACTTAAGCACTATTGGGGGGTGGGGGGGGGGGGGTCTTTGTGTTGCTTATTTTGGATGACATGGAGGGTAGGGGGGTCTAGATGATGCTTTCGTCATCGCTAGTTATTTACTTTAAAAAAAAACATTTTTTATTAAAAAAATGTTTACGTAAGCATTGGGGATGGGGGGGGGGGCTTTAGAGCTCTGCGTACTTTGCGCTGACAAGGACGGGGGCGGGGGGGTAAATAATTGTAATAAATCTGCTTAGGGGCTGTCCATTAATCATGTGAGACTCGAAAGGGGGGGGAGGGGTCCATAAAAATCACGAAATGTCACAAGAGGGGAGGGAGGATAAAGTATTATATCACGTGTACTTATTTTTTCGGCAAGCGCGCCATACTCAACCGAAAAGCGACGTTACATGTATTTATTTTTAGTCAAACGCGTACAATATGTAAAATAAAATTAGATGATACTTATACCAGTGTTTTTTTACAAATAAAAAAATAGATTCCTTGCAGGTACGAATAACACGTGAAATAGGGGGCGGGGGGAGGGGTAGTCTTAAACCTCACCACGTATCACCAAGGGGGAGAGGGGGTCAAAAAATGCCAAAAAACACATCACGTGATTAATGGATGGCCCCTTACGTAATATTTGAACGGCCCCTTTAGGCGTGTTATGAAAAAATGATGAGTGACATTTTAAGATTCGTCACACAAAAGTCACAGTATGAAGTTGATGAAAATGCTATGCGATAGCTTTACCGCGGCAGTCCTCGAGTGCCGCACGTTTTTTTTAAGTTATAGGTACTTCTGTAGGCGCGTTATGAAAAAATGGTGAGAATAAGGCGACAGATAAAAAAATTAAAAAAGTTTTTATCTCGTTACACCAAAGAAGTATAATTTCTAACGCGTGTACTTATGTACACACGCACACACACACTTTTTAACTTCTCTGTGTCAATATCGACTTCAATTTTTTTACGAAAACAAGTAAAATCTTCAATAGGTATAACAATATAATTTTATGTGAGAGCCCGAGACTTTATTGTCTGTCTTTCTGTGATATTAACAAACGCAAAATTTTGTGAACATAGCAAAATTGTCAAGAATTTGCAAACTCTTTGTTATACGATCTTGGTGTTTGGTAGTGGCAGTATCTTAAGAATCCATACTAATCCATACTTCCATACTAATATAATAAATGTAAAAGTGTGTTTGTTTGTTCCTCTTTCACGTCGCCACAAAGCTATCATATGATATGGTTTATATGTCGGGAGGTAGTTAGGAGGGCGGAGAGTGACGTAGGCTACTTTTTACCGCGCTCTCTCATTCCCATGAGACCGATGTTTTGTTAGTTGATACATATTTAGTAGTTCCAGGCGTTGTTAATAGATGGCGTTAGTAAAATTAATTTGCAAGTTCTCAATCACACTATCAAATGCTTATGTTAATTGCTTTTGACCGTGCAGGCGAAGCAGCGAGTAAAAGCTAGTAATGAACTTAATCTGTTGTTACTAGACACTTAAAAAACAACAAAGATTTTATTTTATGCGTATTTAAGTATGGGAGCCAAGATTTTTTTCCAATTTCCGTGTCACCGTCAAGGTAAGTATTTGCAATCGCATAAAATCTCTATGTGCAATACAGGCAGGCAATGGGTAGCTACCATGTTTATTAATCTTTATTGTCATTTTGACACTAAAATTATGCTCAAAAAGGTAATTTATGTGTTACACATAAATTACCTTTTTGAGTATAATTTTAGTGATCATGATCATTATTGAAGTGAAACTTCTTTATCGTTGTACTGCGATTCTTTGGATTTGATACTTGATTTTGTAATAAGATGTATATTTGAAGTGAAACTTCTTTATCGGGGTTGGAAAAAAATTTAGTGTAACATTTTTTCGTTACGCGCCATCTTTTTCTGTTACGCGCCATCTTTTTTTATTTTTCGTCACGCGCCATCTTTTTCTGTTACGCGCCATCTTTTTGTTATCCCTACCACGCGTGATATTAGATAGATTATTATAGATTGGATTATTAGATAAAGTTTAATAAAAGCTTTTTATTAAACTTTATCTAATTTAACTTTATTTAACCAATTTCTGTAAAGTTGCATATAGTAAATTATTTTTTGAACGTCATAAAGAAGTTTCACTTCTTACGAGTGTACGCTAGTACACGCACACATTTTTTTTTTGTTTTCGGCCACAAAAAATGTACAAAAACAAACAGTTGTAGCTTAATAAATACTTAATATAATCAATAAATGTGTTAAAACACAATCATTATCAAATTAAGAAATAGCTATAACCTAAAATCGTAACGCGTTGGTACAATTTCAAAATTAAAAACTTAATTCTGTGTATATCTGTGCACCGCTGTAGTGTATATACGTGTATATAGCGATTTGTGAGATGTGTCTTTGTGTGTGTTATGTAAAGTGTTGTGTGGACATGCTTATAAGAGGATTTTTATATTACTTATAGTCGTAAATGTTATTTTTATTTGATTTATACTTTACTATTTTTTTAAATAACTCTGATCATAGTTTAATTAATAATAAAGTATATTTATGATAGCTATTATATGTTATTTTAAAGATGAATGTGTTAACTCTGGACTTCGTTAAATAATTAATATCTAATCGATATTTCTTTAGGTGCGCATGACAGACGCTAACTGCCGAACACGCTTTCGTAACATAGTATATTCGTTATCAACGCGTATAACATAATATATTCGTCATTTACATGAGCCCAGAGAAAAGTGAACACATAAGAATAAAAAGCTATTATTCTTAATGAATTTATTTTCTATTATCATTAATTTCTCATAAAATACAGGTGCTGCTTAAAAGTCAGAACATTTTCCGTTGCCCCTGTATCTGAACATCGTATGTATTTGTAAAATAATAGTGAAGATATTACTACATTTTTTCTTTCTTTTTATCGAACGTGTCCTGATTTCTTTACTTTACTACTTTTGTTTAAATTCAACTGTTCTACACAAATCTATATTAACTAGAGGAGTTTCTACACAAAATAGGACAATATTACAAGAAAAAACAATTTCTTTAAGAAATTTACTAGTTATTATATTCATGTATTTCTAACTTTGCATCTGATAAGCAATATTAATAGTTACGAAGGCATACTCGTTCAAAACTTTTAGCAACGACAAGATAATTACTATTAAGAAAAAAACAAAAAAGATTTTTGCCCTTCTGCACCTGTCAAAACCGTAAAATATCCGCCGGAAATCAATCTTATTGTGTACCGAAAAAAATTTTTTCCTCCTAATTTAGTAAATACATATTTATTTTAAACTAAAAACTACCTATTTCTAAGGTGAAGCAGTTCTTGTGTTTTGATGGAAGGGTGTGTTTGCCGGCATATTTTTATATGAGGCGACAATCTTAGTCTTGGTGAGTAGCAACGTATCCGTGATTGACTTCAGATTGAACCTATGTTCTACATAAAGTTGCTTATAGATGTCCATGGGCGGTTGTGACCACTTATCATGACATAACATTACTGTTTTAGTCGTGATTGTGCGAAGCCTCACGAGTAATCTAGTTTGAATCGCTGTTTATATTATAAAAGTGAATGTAAGTTAACAAACTTACATTTTTTAGCAACGTTTTCACACAAAAACTTCAGATTTCGCTGAAAATTGTCACAGACATAGTTTAAGATCTAATTAACCCATATGATACTCATTACTGTGGTAGAAGTGCCCGAAATGCGCGAAGCCCATGAGTAACCTAGTGTTTATGTAATATTAATCTTAATATAAAGTAAGACACAAGTCCTATCCACACTACTCTCGCAAGGCGCCGGGTATTGTACTCGTGGCGTGCGTGGCGACCGGAATGCAAACTAAACGGCACAGGGCTGCACATGACGGAGTTATTTGATAAACTATTTTATGTATATTAAATTTTTAATACGTAAAGCAAAAACTTGGGATCCATTTTTTAAAATATTATGCGCACGAAGAAGGAGAAAATTTAGCAAGCTTATAGTTTATATAGAAAAGGAGTACAGTATGCCATTTGAAGTGAAACTTCTTTATCGGGGTTGGAAAAAAATTTAGTGTAACGTTTTTCGTTACGCGCCATCTTTTTCTTATCCGTACCACGCGTGATATTAGATAGATTATTATAGATTAAATTATTGGATAAAGTTTAATAAAAGCCTTTTATTAAACTTTATCTAATTTAACTTTATTTAACCAATTTCTGTAAAGTTGCATATAGTAAATTATTTTTTGAAAAATAACGTCATAAAGAAGTTTCACTTCTTACGAGTGTACGCTAGTACACGCACACATTTTTTTTATTTTTTTTTAATTATGCATAAAATTTATATAAAATCAACTAAAAACATTGCATAACGAACTCTACCATGCATTTGTCACGAACACGTATATAATAAACTAAATAAAATGTCCATTGTCTTACTATGAAAATACAATGGCACCAATGTCAGATGTCGTTGTCAAAATACCCGTTATTGCTTTTAAATGCAGCTTAGTCAATTAAACCTCTTTTCCGCATAAACGGGCGATTTAAAATAACTCGAAAACTAATCTAAATAAATTCAGAAATGTTTGTGTTTCTTTGAACAATATCAAGAAAAGTTTTTGAGTTGAATTACGGTCGAATTTTGACCATTGCGATGGGTGACTACTATGAATAAATAAATAATACTTATTAGTTTCAGTTTTTTTGCAACAAGAAGGAAAAAAACTATTGGAAAACAGAGAGAAGATGCTTATACTTCAGCTGTCAAAACCCTGACTTCCTCTTAATTGGAGGATTATTATTGCTTAATTATTGGATTATTATTAGATGGGAGTTGTATTTTATTAAATTTGTAAAAGCATTAGAGTGATTATGCGTAGATTTCTTTATACAAGATCTGGTGGAAAGTATTCAAAGCCAAACGTTCAATACAACGTCAATCATAGATTCGTTGCTACTCCCGAGGACTATGCCGGTCGCCTCATATAAGTGAGTTAGCAACCACACCCTTCCACCGAAACGTAAGAATAGAATCACGCTAGAAACAATTGTTGCATAGTACTTCTCCGGTCGAACTACTCTGATTTTACCAACTAATGAATAATAGTGACGACCCGCGTGGCAGAGCGGTTACCATACCCGTCTGACGCGCAATGGGTCCTGGTTTCGATTCCCGGCCAGACAGGTATCTGAATGATGAGTTTAGTTCCATGTTCTGAGTCTGGGTGTTTGTGTATTCGTCTTGTGCGTGTCCATGGTACCCACGACCAGGAGAAAATCAGTGTGGGGCTATGTGCGTAGAATGCGTGTTTAAAAATATAATAACTAGCTGACCCGACAAACGTTGTTTTGCCATATAAAAAAAAAGGTGGACAACCCTTAAGGGGTATGAAAAATAGATGTTGGCCGATTCTCATAGATACCGGATAGGCACAAAAAATTTCATCAAAATCGGTTAAGCCGTTTCGGAGGAGTATGGCAACAAAAACTGTGACACGAAAATTTTATGTATTAGATATGTGTAGAGCTTAGCAAAAGGGAGGCTCAATTTATGTACCGAAATTAATATTCAGCGAGCAATTTAAAACAGAAATGAATAAATAATTTACTTCGTACACAGCCCTGGCTTCACGCACACTGGCACAACAATACATACATATAATAAATATGTATACACTCACACAAGGCAACACGAATTAGGGCTGGTTCTATTTGGAGTTCAGTAAAAGCACGTAAGTATATTATTCCTTTTTTGCCTTTTTTTGTTCAAATAGGTTTTGCTTTTTGTCTTTATAAATGTTACGGACGCAGAAAGGATTGGAAACTTATATAAATACAAGGTTACTCCCGCGGCTTCGTTATAATAGTTACAGTAATGTCTATCCTATGTGTTAATATAGATTATTCTAGAACATAAATTAGGGGGCGTCCATAAATTACGTAAGATATTTAAGGGGGGGAGGGATTCGAGTCAAATCTCATCTAATCTCATGTTGGAGAGGGGGGGGGGGGGCAGGCAAATATCGTAATTTTTTTAAGCAATTTTTTTTTCATTTTACAATAATCCAACTCGTTTACATAAGAAACCGGACGAGGGGAGGAAATCTCACCAGGGGGGGAGGGAGGCTCAAAAAATTCGAAAAAACACCTCACGTAATTTATGGACGCCCCCTTATGTGTGTTCCAAATTTGTAGTTTTTACGGGGAATAGTAACACATATATTTTCAAACTTGTGACATTTTTAACATTCATAATATTTGAACAAATTATCTATTGTCGTCTATTCATATTTATTTAAATAATGATGTCATAATAGGTTTTTATTTGCGAGATAAAACGTTTTTAATTTACATAATAATTAAATTTGATCGCTTATATAAACTTTAATGTAGGTGTACGTATTCTAGAATCTTATTGCAATTATATAAATAATTAGGAAATAAATCACCTATAATTTTAACTAGAATATTCCTAGGGATTTGTTTACGTGTTAATCTTGGTCATAGACAATGTGAGTGCAAAATTTTTATAGGTGGCAGAATTGTAATTCGCCTGGGGAAGCAATACCTGTTTCTAGCGTGAAGCAGTTCTTGCGTTTCGATGGAAGGATGTGGTTGCCAGCATACTTTCATAGGAGGCGACCATCATAATCCTCGGGAGCTACGCTTCTGTAATTGACTTCAGATAGAACCCCATGTTCTTTATGAAGTTGCTTACTGATGTCCATAGGTGGCAGTGACCGCTTACCATCAGATGGACGGCATGCTCGTTTACTTATCTTACTTCAACCTTATATAAAAAAAACAATGAAAGTCGATTGATAGTTTTTGCATGACAAGGTAACAAACACACATTTTTACATAATTTTTCATTTATTTTACTAGCTAATTCCCGTGACTGCGCTCGCTTATATCATGTTTACTATAGTATTGAGTACTATATAGTATGTTATGATAACCAACGTGTGTGCAAGGAAATACGACTGATACTTTTTGAGTGAATTTAACAAACACACATCCTTACAAACTTTTGCATTTATAACATTAGTTATATAAATAGAATATGAAAAATATAACAATTACAATTACGATACAAAAAAGTACTTCATAAATTCAATGCCAAAAAAATAACACGTTTTTTTACGTCCCTCACTTACATCATTTGCACTTCGGGCGCCATCTTTTTCTACATCTGACGTTACGACCTATAGTTTAGAATATTTTTTTGGTCAAAATGGAGAATATTTATGAAGATTATACGAAAAATACATCATGCATGCTGTTTACAGACGTATGGAATTCATTTATTGTTGTTTTCGATCAAATTGGGGCCCTTAAAATATGAAAAAATACGCCTTTAGTAACTATAACCAAAAAATCGGCTAATTGCGAGTTGAATGTGCATGAAGGATTCTGTAGCATTATTTTACAAAACAGTAATCAACCACGTTTGTAGTATGAGAACTGTCCTTAATTTTTTTTTTCTGTTTTTAGTATTTAATTTTTTTTTATTTGATTAAAGTAGCAAACGAGCATGCAGTCCACCTGATGGTAAGTGGTCACTGCCGCCCTGCGACATCTGTGAGTAACTTCATACTAAACATGGGTTCCATCTGAAGTCAATCACAGATGCGTTGCTACTCCCAAGGACTATGATGGTCGCCTCATGTGAAAGTGTGCCGGCAACCACACCCTTCTATCGAAACGCAAGAAATGCTTCACGCTAGAATTAATGTAGGGATGATAGAAATACATTATCTGTGAAAATTTCAACTGTCCAGCTATCATAGTTCATGAGATGCCTGGTGACAGACAGATGGACAGCGGACTCTTAGTAATAGGTTTTAAATTTTGGTCCTTTGAGTACAGAACCCTACAAAGAGTATTTGTTTCGATATTCTACGTAAAATTTACGTTTCGATACCTAAGATATCGATTCTTTTCAAACACTAATAGTAGAAGTATGATTAAATAGCTAATAGATATCTAACGCAAAAGTACTTAATGATAAGGTTGTTTGTATATCTTTCTGATGTAAAAATAGATAGTAAACATATTTTGTATATTTGTCTGATTTTGTATCCCAAGTCAGAACATTCTAGACTATTTTACGAAAACAGTACGCAATCTGAATTATTACAATGTTTCATTAATTAAACCATTTAATGTTGTGTCATACGTAATATTATGTTCCTGTAAATTTGGTGTGGGGCCGTATTACGTAAACACTATTGGTGGGTGGGGGGGTCTTTGTTTTGCTTATTTTGGATGACATGGAGGTAGGGACATGGAGGCTAGATGATGATTACGTTATCGCTAGTTATTTACTTTTTACAAAACTGTACAATAAAAAACACATTTTTAATTTAAAGATGTTTACGTAAGCATGGGGGGAGGAGGTTAGAGCTTTGCTTAGTAAAGGGGATGGTTGGGGGGGGGGGGGGGTAAATAATTGTAATAAATCTGCTTACGTAATATTCGTACGGCCCATGTAGAAGTATTTCTCACTTGATATTAGATTAGAGCCAGAAATAGTGCAGTTGGGTTTGACAAAAAAAAACATGCGTGCGTACAAAGTACACATGTCAGAAGTGAAACTTCTTTGGCGAACTAATTTATAAATCTTGTTTATATTTATACAAATCTAAAACTTTAAATTTCCAAGATTAAGAGGAAGGGAAAAAGGCGTGATACGACGTTCGCTCTGTCTCGCTTTTTCTCTCAATCTTTCTCACTCTCTTGCTCCCTACTCTCACTCCACGGCTAGTTGCTCATGCTACGTTCGCCCTGTCTTACTCTCTCTCAATCGGTCTCGATCACTCTCTCTCTCTTTTCCGACACTTCCGTTGCATACCGGCGTGACGTTTCATCTGTAAAAATTTTACCCTCATGCGCCTAAAAAAGTTTCACTTCAAAAATAGTTCTATTGCATTCAATCCCAGCCTTTTGAGGTCCACTGCTGGACATAGACCTGTAATGGGTGTTTTTACCAATAGTCACAGTTTCTGTAGATAATACCATTGTGATATTTAAATGAAAAATCTTATTAATTTATAGGTATACTTAAATATAAGTAATTTAAATGTTGCTGAGAATACCTACTATTATTTGTTTAATTAATTACATCTACACATATGAGAACGGAAGTATGCTTACTTAACTAATTAAACATCGCATAGTCTAAACTGAATAATCATGAAATTTGGACAATAGATTTATTTTACGGCGTCCAAAACTATTTATTAATTTTAATACTTAAAAAGTATATATTTATGTACGTACTATTTATTTACCTGCGTGCTACGTCTCCTAATGAAGTCAAATAGGGGTTGGTTTTTAGCATTACAATATGTGTGGACGAAGTCGTGTTGAATAGCTAGCATTTTATAACAATAACTGAATTTAGTCTTCAAATTTAATTTATTATGGTACATAAAAAAATACATTTCATTTTTGAAGTGAAACTTCTTTATCGGGGTTGGAAAAAAATTTAGTGTAACATTTTATCGTTACGCGCCATCTTTTTTCGTTACGCGCCATCTTTTTTTATTTTTCGTTACTCGTCATCTTTTTCCGTTACGCGCCATCTTTTTCTTATCCCTACCACGCGTGATATTAGATAGATTATTATAGATTAGATTATTAGATAAAGTTTAATAAAAGCCTTTTATTAAACTTTATCTAATTTAACTTTATTTAACCAATTTCTGTAAAGTTGCATATAGTAAATTATTTTTTGAAAAATAACGTCATAAAGAAGTTTCACTTCTTACGAGTGTACGCTAGTACACGCACATTTTTTTTACTTTATATGCTGTTTTAATTATCAAGATATATAGCATCTATGTAGTTAAAAGGTAGTACAATTAATATATTCAGATTAACTTCCATTGCACGTTTTGAAGCCAATTTTCCGTAATTATACAACAAAAAACATCAATGTAACCTTTACAACACCAGTTATATTTATCAGAAAAATAAATAACTTAGATTTGAAAACGCGAAATCGCTACTTACAAAAAATATCACGTTATCGTATACGTGTGTGCGGTACGTGTACACGGTCATTGCTCACTCACACATAGACTTTACAAAGCGCAGGGTTGTCACGTTGTTATAATGAAGATAGACGCTATCATACTAATATTATAAAGGCGAAAGTTTGTGAGTGTGTATGTTTGTTACTTCTTCACGTCTAAACGGCTGGAGCGATTTACATAAAATGTGGTATTGAGTAAGCTGACACTCTGGATTAACATATAGGCTATATACTTTTTACTGTCGGAAAATATATAATCCCACTGGACTATCGATACATCGATTTTTTTAACGCGGGTGAAGCTGCGGGATTCAGCTAGTATAAAGTATGTTAAAAAATAAAGTCTTCTACAGAGTGTGTCTGTTTGTGATAAACTTAAAAACTGTTGCATAGATTTTCATGCGGTTTTCACTATTAGATGGATTGAATTATGAGGAAGATGGTGTATAGCATATTATAATTTTGCAAGGTTAATATTTAGTCGTCTAATATTATCAACTTGAATATTTGAGTTACATTAAGCATATCATATTTATTATTAAGATATTTACATCTGTTCTGCTGCTCGTATGAGCTGGGGCAGGTTTATAGTATCGTTATATCTTTAATTACTTTTTGTTATCTAATATATAAACTTTTACCAAATTTTATATGCATCAGTAGGTCTGAGAATCGGCCAACATCTATATTTCATACCCCTTAAGGGTTGTCCACCCTTAACATTTTTTTTATGTTTTATATGGCAAAACAACGTTTGTCGGGACAGCTAGTAGTTATATAAAGTACCGAATGTGTTATAGGGTACACTTCATATTAATTACAATATAGTCTTATACAGGGTGTAAATGACAGCGTACCGAATATTAAAAATATGGATTCCTGACACGATTCTGGTGCTTATGGCGTTGGAATTTTTCATCGGATTTTCCTCGGATTTTCCATTTTTTTATGCACTTTTTTTTACAAATTTTGGTAGTATTTCAATACTACTGCATAATGCAACATGAATTTAAAAGAAAAACACTCATTATAGTGTTTTTCACGAAAACTAGCAATGTATAATGAATGCGCTATCAGCTGTTCGACGTCCGGTCAATGACGCCGCGCGGCTGAGGCCGTGCGGCGGGCCGCCCCGCGCTCCGCCGCACCGACTTCCACCAATTTAGGAACCAAGTTTCCAAAAAACATTCAATACCTAATTCAAACATTTTAACGCAAATAATAACTGAAAACATTATTCGGAAAAATTAAACTTTTGTTTATTTTTGTGTACCTAATGATTGAAAACTTCTTCATTTATTTAGGGCAAATAAAAATAAATCACAAATAATGATTAACATTTTAACGTATTTGTTTCAGAAGCAAACATAAGGAAAACATCATTAAAGAAATGATGTAGGTACATAAGTATCATGCAAAATTCTATTCCACATACACAGTACACTCACACATACAGCGCGGTGCGGCTCTTCAGTCCTTTGCCGAAAGGCGGGATTAACGCCGCACACAGAATAAACAATAAAAAGATAACTCAATGTGGCTAATAAAGTACTTGTTCTCCGTAGGTCATGTACTCGAGATGATGAGTTAGTTTCTGTGATAAGAATATCAATAGTTATTGATTGATATTATAATAGCTTTTTATACTTTCGTTTTTTTTATGTTGTATGTTGTTATTTTATGAAATTTTAATTTGCTTTTATGTATTTAAAGTATTTAGAATCTTGAAGTAAACCAGTCTAATTTGAACTAACATGAATAATGTTTATAATGTAACTAATTTGGTATTTTATTAAAATTACAAAACAACGAGTGGACAAGTAAAAGTAATTGATTTGTCAGTTTTAAGTTAAAGGTTGTGTCATATCTGAATTTAATTGAATCTGTGTAATGCACTCGCTTAGTAGTAACTCGTCACGGAGCGGCGTATTGGCGGTTTTCTTTGATAGTTCGGATATTATTTAAAATTTGAAAAATTGTCACAGTTCGTGATTTTCGCTTGCGGAAGACGGACGCTCTGCAAATTTTGGTTTCGTGTTAGTCGTGTCGTGTGTGAACTGTTATTTATTATTACTTGTTATTGCTTTAGTTTTGTGTTTTTAGTGTTTTTATTGTTATTTAGTTTTTGCAAAATGCAGTTCAGTGCTCGTGAATACGGGGAAAAGCTAATGTGTTATGGTGAAGCACGTGGGAATGCACAGCAAGCTCTGCATCTGTACATCCAGAGGTACCCTTATGCTCGCCATCCAACGGACAGTCGTGTGATTACTCGGGCGTACCAACGAGTGTTGGATAATCAGCCGATTGTACCGCAGCAGGAAGGTGCCGGAAGAATGTTGAGAGCACGTGTGGTGGGTAATGTTTTGGAAGCCGTGCGTCTAAATCCGTGCTTAGGTACACGCACCGCAGCTCGAGTATTGCGCAATCGGCACGGGTCTTAGTCTAGGTAGGTACTAAGTTAATAAAATAGAATAAGCGATTTGTTGTTAGATGCGTGCGGGGAATAACTACTTATAATACAATAAGCGATCGGCGATCGGTACTCGGGTTGTTCGATGTACATTGCGCGCTCAAAAATGACCAACTCGGGAACCAATAATTTCCGAGGAAAATTGATGAGTTATTTTTAGTTAATTTAGTGTCACAAATCTACCATTTAAGTTTTCGGTACGCTGTCATTTACACCCTGTATAAGGCGAATGAGTAATTCTAATCTAACTTAAACTGCTAAATAATTGTGTATTGAAAGATTGGCACTGCCCTTCTTTGTTCTAATATAAAGGGTATATTTTTAAATGGTAAATCATTTTTACAGCGAGAAACTAAATGTAATAGTGCGAAGTCATTTGAAGTAGTTTTGGGTTTTTGTTAAAGAGAGTAAATACTCGTTTGGGGCCATCCATTAATCACGTGATGTTTTTTTTGGCATTTTTTGACCCCCCCTCCCCCTTAGTGATACGTGGTGAGGTTTAAGACTAGCCCTCCCCCCCCTATATCACGTGTATTTTTTCGTACCTGCAAAGAATCTATTTTTTTATTTTAAAACCAGTATTTTTACTGGTACAAGTATCATCTAATTTTATTATAGAAAATTAAAGACTACTATAATAACGTTCAGAGGTAGACAGAAAGGTTGTAGTTTGTTTTTGACTGACATAAAAATAATGAAAGAAATGCGAAAACGTTTATTGTACTAGTACTACATGAACATTATTTAATGTACAATATTTTCGGACCACGGAGTAGCGAGACTTTCTTCAACACCAATTTTAAATAAAAAAATAGATTCTTTGCAGGTACGAAAAAGGCAGGCGCGCTTGCCGAAAAATAAGTACACGTGATTTATTACTTTACCCCCCTCCCCCCTTGTGATATTTCGTGATTTTTTTATGGACCCCTCCCCCCCCTTTTGAGCCTCACGTGATTAATGGACAGCCCCTTTTTATATGAGATCATCTTAAAGCTGAGGCATAGCAACGCATTTGTCTACACATAGAATACGTATAACAATCTGTAATGTAAACAAATATTGTACCAAATTACTTTAATTAACAAACTATATACTCAATTAGGCAAAAAAAACAACAAAAATTACTCACTAGCAAAAAAAAACAAACAAACAAACTAACATTCCAATAACACAAAAAAATTAAAAAACGTGCCTAAAAAAAATGAATTAAGCAAAACTATTAAAATTAACTCCAATTACATCTCGCAGCCCTGACCCCACGCACACAGGCGCACGCACACAAGCGGATATGTGAAACCGAATGCTTGTCAAACTAAATGGATACGGTCGCGAGGGGTGGGGGCGGTGGTGTGTTTATATCGATATTTGTTAGATATTTTATTATATCTATAATATTTTGATATTATTTCAGATTAATAGGAAGTGAAATAACATTGCTGTACGGAACCAAGGTGACACGGACAGCATGATTCTGATCTAATTTCTTTGTTCTCTAATTGATGATCTAACTTCTTCCTTCTTGATAATTTTGTATTTTTATATTTAATGCATAATTGTTTGTAAGAAAAGTATTTACAACTCAAGTAACACATTCAATTAATTATAGAATCTCTATTATCAATTAACTACCAGGACATTGCGATATTTATTTCTGCGTTAAACAGTAATGAATAAAAAAGTGTTGTGTTAGATTAGGATAGGCCTACATCTTCTTTAAAATTAATAACTGACGCCTATAAATAACTGTGACTCGTCAATTATTACTTTTTACTTATAATTCGGACCATCGAGTCAACCCATTAATAACTCACTGTCACTGCTGGGCGCGGGTCTTCTCTCAGAATGAGAGAGTTATAGGCTATAGTCCAACGCGCTGGCTAAGTGTGAATTGGTGCAATTGGAGGATTTAATTTTAATAATTCTGACCATAACTCCAGTTATTTTTGGTGACGCATATATATGCCTACAGATGAAACACTACAAATATGTATTAGTTATTCTTATGAAAAAAAACATATTAGTTTGCAATTTTTATATCAATATAATAAAAACGCATCCTCATGGATACCCAGCCGCCCAGTGGCAAACATTTAAAACCTTGGACAACTACTCTGGTGTTATCGGTTATTTTATATATTTTCAATATTTTAACTTAATTCATTAGGAAGATAGAAAACAAAAAGCATTATTTAATTAACCTATTAACCTAACTACTTATGTAAAATTAGCATTTTTGGGTTGTGTTATTTAATATGAAGATTTTGTGCCTTGAAAAATCATATCCATAAATAATATCGACTAACGACAATAAAAATTAGAAATATGTTCATGAGCCTTGAAAATTGTATCGACAAATAACATCGAGCAACGCAATCCCTGCACTGCGGAGAGTCGCGCGAGGTATGTTCGTATTATTATTAGCAGCAGTAAGGCCACGTGCACACTAGTTTAGTTTATCATCGATTCCATTTTCAAATTTAAATTTCGAATTTTGTTTTATTCATGTCAAATTTCGAAGTTTGTTAAATTTGGAATTATGTTTTTCATTGTTTTTTTCTTATAATTTATGGCTTCCTATTTAAATTTGTTGGATGTTTAATAACTGACGAATTCTACTTACATACATTACTTATAAACTATATTACATACATAAATTACTTTGGAATTGCGCTATTTAATTAAACAATAAATTACTTTTATTTAAGATAGATTCCATTTCAATTCTTTTATTTATATCAAATTTCGTATTAGTTTATTGGTCGAAATTATTGCGTTTTTAGAGTTTGTTTCTTTAATTCATAAATATGTTTATTAGTAAGTTTTATTGGGTATTATTTACCTTTTTAGAATTTATTGTTTATTTATTGATTCCATTTTCAAATTTAAATTTCGATTTTCTTTTCTTCATAACAAATTTCGTAGTAGTTTATCGGTAACTTTTCGGTTTCTTGGTTTCTTGGTACTTATTTTATGAATATTATGTTATTTCGAAGCGTTTGTGAGATTTGTTATTTATTTAAATTTTGACAAAGTCCAGGTATTTGTGTTGAACTAGACAATATAATTCATAATTTGTTATACCTATTTCTAATTTCACTTTTTTTCGATTAGTATAATGTGTAATACGATTAGTATAATCCATGTCTGTGAATTTAACTAAAACAGTACTATGACTTTTTAGTGAATCTTAAAGACGATTATGTAAGTAATAACATTAAAAGTTAATAATAATAAGATAAAGAACAACGGACTAAACATTATGTTTTGCATTGAACTTCGTGTATAGGGACTTGGTTTTTTGTATAAAACTGTATCTTACCCTAAAATTAGCGAATTTGGAATAATGATTATAGTATGTATAAAACAAAGTTGCTTCTCGCTGTCCCTATGTATGGTTAGATCTTTAAAACTACGCTACGGATTTTAATGCAATTTTTGTAATAGATAGAGTGATTCAAGATGAATGTTTTATGTATAATATAGTGGAAAAACACTGATAATAATTTTAGATTTTTGACTTTTAGGCGGGACGAAGTTCGCCAGGTCAATTAGTTTAAATTAAAGATGGTAGAACCAGTATTGTTCGACCGGGGAAGTACCACCGCCACACCTATTTCTGGCGTGAAGCATTTATTGCGTTTCGATAGAAGGGTGTGGTTGTCGGGAGTAGCAACGCATCTGTGTTTGACTTCAGATAGAACCCATGTTCTGTATGAAGTTGATTACAGATGTCCATGAGCGGCAGTGACCACTTACCATCAGGTGGGCTGCGTGCTACTTCAGTGAAATAAAAAAAAAACTATCTTTTAGAGTTTTACGTATATTTAAACCAGCAATGTGTTTTATAAGATGTTTCTTAGCCAGGTTTATCTTTCGTAATAATTCCTAATTATGATCAAATTGTATTATCTTAAAATTAATGGATTTTAATGTGTTGTTCAAAGCGATATTATGTTTTATAATGGATTAGATGTTTGTCCGCCATTCTGCGCACGCCCGAAGCGATACCCCC